>JASSUY010014272.1:0-33285 GCA_032466535.1 Forpus xanthops | reverse complement strand
GAACTGGTCCAAGGGCTACTGCATGAACTATCTCTCATTTAATTTGTTCAAAGGCTTGTTGTTGCTCAGGGCCCCACCTGAAATCATTCTTCTTCCGAGTCACAGTCATTTAAAATTTTATGAAAATTTACTCCAGTATTTTCCACCTGCTTTTTATATAGTCATCAGCCTCAGGTCTGAGAAATCAGTGTGTAGGTTCAGTCCTGATGAAGGCATCACTGTGGGAGCTCTGAATGAAATCTCATCATTTTTTCCTGCTTCTGCCCATATAGTAGTGTTGTCATCACTGCTTGTAAGAGAGACAGGAGCAACAGCCTTGATCTGTGATTTGTTTTAGCCAACACTATGGCCCCGTGCTGCAGGCGAAAGCTGACTGATGGTGAGACTACCCAGGAAAAAATGCCTGAATTCAGCCTTGCTACAGTTCTGGTAAAATGTGAAGCTGCCGAGTCACTAATTCTTAAATAGTTTGCATGCAGGTAGATGTTGGTACCAGACAGTTAATTCCTGAGCTGGTTACAGATGAAAATCTAGTTTTGACATCTTTCTTCCACCCTTCCTTCAAAGCTGAATGAAGTATTAGAAAACTTTTCCACCAGCACTTTAGTACATTGGTAGGTGAAGAAAAGAGTTTTTACACAGAGACACGAAGTATCTACAAATCACTGCAGCAGTGCTAATTTCATTCACATACATATAGCTAATCAAGTGTGTTCTTCCCAGTGTGATGGTGATTTCCATTCCTGTACACTGCACATTTTAAGTCGTGTTATTTGAGGATATCCCAAGAGTGGACTTTCCAGTGGCTAATTCAAGAGCAGATGTCACTGTAAAAGTTGTTTACTTAGCAGCAGCATTCTTTTGTTGTTCTTTTTTTTAGCATCTACCCAGTCAGGCTGCAAATAAGAAACCAGAAAGCATTCCGCTGTGTGTAGAAGTCTGCTTGCAGTAATAAATATAAGCATATGTGTTTTGAAACAATTATTTTTAGAAATTTCTGTGGCGGGCTGTACTGCTGTTTGGGCTTCCTGCCCTTTCACGTTTTGTTACTTACTCTATATGTTTTTAATAATCACACTACCTGCTAGCAGTGACATTTTGTGAAGGTCATTTTTCTTGTGAAGTTGGAGAGTGGACTGGATTTTCATTGAAGGACTCCCTGAGCTGCATTATTGTTGTTTATGGAACTGTCTTGCATCTTGAAGCCTGTTTGGAATTTTAACTAATGATATCTTCAAAGTGTCACTATGCTCAAGGGCAAAAAAAAAAAATCTCAAAATGTACTTTGTATTTAAAACCAGTTTTCAATAGCCTTGAAGCATGTCATAGCTGAAAATAAAAGGCATAGATATAAACTTACTATGTATGCACACACAGAGAATTCCATGTTTCACCAACTTTTTCATTGCCAGCAAAGTATCCCTTCACCATTGCAATGCCTTTTTCTTCTGTACTATAAAAACCATCATGTCTGTGAACAGTGTTAAGAATTTTTAATGTGATTGATAATTTAATACATCAGCAGGTATCTTTAGACAATCTCCCTCAGTAGAGAGGTTTTAGTTTTTCTACATCATTGCTAGCTTGCTTCTTCTCATTCCCCTGTGTAGAAATACAGACTCTGGGTTGTATTTATATGCCTTTACAGTTTCTGAGTAGAGGATGGCAGATAGTAAAACTGACATGCTGTGCTTGAAATAAAAGAGGCTGTGGTGTCAGCTACTGAACTAAAATTGCTTGGTTTTGTAAGAACCAAAGTTCCTGATTCCCACAACTGAGCATATATCAAGTTAGCTTGTTAAGTAAAGATCTGAAAGTTTACTTGGTAGCTATAATACTGACATACTCCTTTAAAACATGTTTTATGTTAATGGTGGTGTTTGAGAATATCATCACTTGAGTATCTGTACTGTTCAGAGGTATTTTTTCCTGTTTTATTTTTTACTTCCTGTAAGTGTTTTAGCTGTATAGCTAGTATAGGACTTCTGGGTCCCTCTCATAGGTATGTAGTTCTCTATGACTTAGGTTTTGTACTTTTAAACTTGTAAAAATGCAAAGATGTGATTTATAATTTAATATTTCTCACAAAATCATTTGTCTGGTTTTCTTCCTTTTTTTTTTTACCATATCAAACTGCCAATAAAATTTAGGCTACTCAGAGTGTCCTTATATTTAAGATGTGCTCTTCTCTTTCTATTTTGATAGCTGTACCATCAAAGCATTGTAGTTTGGCTGGATGTTTTACAATGGATTTCACAGGTTTATGAGCATTGCTAACATTTTAGTCATGCTGAATAACTTAGAATCTTGTTTCAGAACATGAAACAAGATGATCCACTGAGCAACAGCTACTGTGAGGGAAATTATGAGAGGTAGAATTGTAACCTACTTTTGAAGTGTTAACGTCCTAACTAAAGGTAGAGGCTGGGAAATTGGACAGATTGTGTGTTTGAGAGAGTTTGTGTTAGGAAGTAAGAAGGCTGTGCGCATCCCGGAAAAATAATTTTCTGATTCCCTTTGTGATAAAAGGACAAGAATTTTCAGACTCTGTTTTCAGGCTTCTCAATGCCCACTATATACAGACCGCTTGTGAATAAAAGCCCCCAGCCTGTTTGGATCTGCTGTTTTGCTCACATGATCAAAAGGGAAGGCCTCAGCCTCTGGCCATTATCATTGCCATTTTAATATTTTCCTGCCTGCCTGCTACATGGGCTTCCCTCTGCAAACTTTTTTTTCTGTTGTCTGCACAGACTGATTCACCCTTCTCATGCCTGGGAAAATCTCAGTGGGAAAACGCACATGAGATCAGTTAGGAGGGCAGTTACATTTGGTCTTTTCTTTGCTTATTCACAAACATTATTTCCTTTCTGTTGAAGGGAGTTGTTATTTATGTGATGCTGGCTAACATTTCCTTTATATATAGGGTGATGACTTCTAACATTTTCTATAGGAGTCTTTACAGTACAGCTAGCAGTGCTTCTTCCCATCCCCTTGTCTTTTGTTATTTTACGCAACCAAGAGAAAATTCTCTAACTTATTTCAATGTTGAGAATTTAGCAATGAAGTCTCTTGGCAAAAACAAAAAAAGAAGATATCCTTACCCAAATTTTACCTGGTTTCATACTTTTCTTGTTCTTTTACTTCTTCACTCACTTTGCTATTTAATCTCTGATTGCAGGCCACTAAAGAAGTAATAGAGCGAGAAGCCCCAGGGATGGCCCTGGCAATGCTGATGGGATCACTTAATGTAACTCCTCTGGGCATGCTCTCTAGGTAAGGCCATTTCCTTCAAAAAGTAAGGTGAACTATTTCCCTAGAAATACATGCTGTTATGAAATGACAATGTGCAAATAACTGAAGGTTGTCACTGTTATCAAGTCTAGAAATCTTAACTTCAGAGAAGGGGCCACATTTCAAGAATGCTAATTGCATTCTTTAATTTAGCTCCCTTTGTTGTCTCCATTAGATAAGACTATTCCCCTGTATTTTCTGTGCCTGTTTTTTGTAATGTTGATGCATGCTGTTAAACTGCTATCTTTCATCTTAGAGCTGTGGCATTTTGGTGGTAAGTGAAGTTCATCAAGTACTAAAATATTTTGTTTAGCAAAAAACCACTTTGATAAATACAAATGTGTTGGCTTGATAATGCTTTTTATCCAATATCACCAAAAGATCTCTGAATATTTATCCCATGCTTTCAGATAAATACTGTAACTCCTAGAGTTTGGAGTTTCCTACTAAATACTTAGTAACTGTTTCTCTGCCTGCTATTTCTTTTTCATGGGCAGCACCTGTTGTTATTGTGTATTCCATTCTGGATCTGCTTTTTAGTTTATTCCTTCAATTTACCTCATTTTACATATGACTTAGTAATATCGATACCTTTCATATAATTTAGTTTGTGCTTGCATGTTGTTTCAAAGTGAGTAAGAAACAGTAGCTGTTACAAGTTTTTGATTTCTTCTTGCATAATGACAGTATAGAAAGAAAATAATTAAATAATTAAGAAGTAAAGAACAAGCTTCCAAGTCTGCAACTTTTTATCCAGATACTTTCGGTTTTTTAAAGGAGATTTAGATGAGAGGTTTAGTGATTCAACCAGGTATTTTAAAACTTTTCATATCACCATGTATCTGAAAGGGCAACGTTACCAAATTAACACTTTAAGATCCTGTCCAAGTTAGCAGTTATTTTCATTTTCTTTAGCTGCTACAATTTTTTTAGGTCATAGTTTATGTTTACCGAAAGGGAAAGGATAATAGAGTGTTACCATAAGGAGAGGAAAGGTTAATTTTGTTGTTCTGTTTGTGGTCTAGAAAAGGATTGCCATTTAGTTGACACTACAAAGTTTGATTTAGGACACGATGCGATCAGGGTGTCTGCAAGAATGTTGTAATGGTGGTGAAACCAAAATGCTGGATTGTAACCTGACACTTCTGTACACATAGAAAGAAAATGTCCCTTAAACTGCAGCCACATTGAGTAGTAATTGATGACAGCAGTGGCAGATAACTTTTCAAAGATACTGCATGCAATGATATAAGGCCTTTTAAAATTTTCCAGTTAAAATCTTTACTTCAGGCCTAAAGGCAATCAGTGTACACAGGCCACTATTTTTGTAACATTCTTCAGCTCACAGAAGTACATAAAAATAACAAAATTACAGCATTATGGTTTCAGTTCTGCATGAACGCCAATGTGTGGTGATTTCATTGTTTTGTAGAATTTATCTGCAGATGCTTAAGGTGGAGGAAGGAAATTTACTTTTCTTTGTTTTGGTTGTCCTATGCATAATCCTGTATCAGGTTTAGTGCTCTTTATTCAGAATCTTCTCTGAATGCAGACTCATTTCCTTTGAGATTTTTCTTGCAGCTTTTGTTATTGACTCTAACATAGAAATTGTTAATATATTTCCTTATAAATTTCTGCAAATTGAGGTGGTGTTGCAATCCCCTTTTACAATGAGAACTAAGGCACACATTAAGAGAGGTCAAAAATATGACACTAATTTTAGGTGCACAGATTAAGAAATATAGATCCTAATTTTTCAAAGTAGTTAACATTGAATGTTACTTGTCCTAAGCTTAGCTCTCATTGACTTCATTTTGAGATGAAGATTTGATAGATAATTTTGCATGTAATTTCTTTGACTTTTCAAAAAAGCAAAAGCAGAAGTTCCATTATGCAACATTAAGCTGATGCTTCTGTAAATCACCTGGAGGCTTGGAAATGTTAGGTCAATCGTGTTGAATTTTATCACATGAACGTCTAAAAATTGTTATAAATTACAGGCTGTCTTTTTGACTATGGGCCAGCATTAGGGAGTGGTGAGTTATTTTGTAGACTGGATTGACAGATGGCAAATGAAGGGCAGTGAGACTCATAGTTTGGATTCAGTCCCAAGGTCCAGCAGGGAGTATCTTAGAGTATCATAGACCTTTTTATGTGTTTCCTGAAAGCATTTCCTTTTCTTCTCTGTGAGCTTCCAAAGTGGTTCTTATCCCAAAACTGTCTCTTCCCTTTACCTGATTCCTTACCTGTCAGCTACCTGTGATGTGTCAGTCTTTATTGAAGCTTTTTAAAGCATTCCCTGTCTCCTTGTCCTTCTACTTTTACCAGCAGAGTTTCTTCCCAGGGAGATCCTGTTTTGTTTTTTTTTTTTTTTTCAGAGATCACGCTCTCCATCCCTGCTTCTGCATCAGACCTGTATTTCTTTCCTCCCAGATCCATTTTTTCTGTTGTTTGCTTTCTCCTACATCCTGTGTTTCCTTCCACTCCCTTGCTTCTATTTGTATTCTTTTTCTCAGACTTTTTTTTTTTTAAGTTTCTGTCCACTGCATCACAAGGCTAAAGAAAACATGAGGTCCACAGCATCTCCTTCAACTGTTCTGTATTTGGAGGAATATCATCAAGTTATCTCTCCAATCAGCCAGAATAAATGCACGTTTTATGTGCATTTATGCTAGGAGCATGTGCAACACTTTTTCCAAGCCATGCAGTTCTTAAATGCTTTTACTTAATTTTGCATGTTCTCTTGAGAAATTTTTGGCACCTCCATTTCTGTCTTGAGTCACTAAATTTGACTATTGGCATCTGAAACTTGTAGCTTTTTGGAGAATGGCTGCTGGTTTAGTCCTTTTTTAGTATTGATTGGTTGTACTGGTCATTTAGCTTATAATGTTTGAAATTATATGAATCAGAATAAAAAAGCTAAGAAGATTTTTAAAGGTCTGCCAAACCTAATTCTACCTCATTTTAATTCCTTTGTGAACAATTTCTATTTATTTCCTTTATTTTGAATCTGACATAAACTGTATCCCATAAATGGAATTTGCTGGATTGAGTTTGTACTCTAGGTTTGGCTAATGCAGCAAGAATAAATGAGCATATTTCTTTAATTTAGGCTCTCCATCTTTATATTTCAGTAGTATTTCAGTATATATTCCTCAACTACCTGGAATTCTTTCATAACACAAATGATATGCTGTCAAAGAAGTAAATATAGGAAAACAGAGGCTAGGAGTCATTCAATACTCAAGCTGCCAGTTGAAATGAGACTTGTCTTCAAGCTGTCTTGACTGTGATATCAAAAGTTTGTATCATGGCACGAAAAAAGGTCTCTGTGCTATTTAACTGTAAGCATTATGACAGCTGTCACTAGAATGCTTGCTGCCATGCTAAAAAATGCCATGCTAACTATAAATTACATTAATCACTGAGAATTATTTGTATAAGAATAAATCCAGGGAAGCTGGCTACACACAAACCACGTCCCTTGGCTCAATATTAGTTCTAATGCCCTATTAAGAAATGATTTCTATTCTATCTTCACTTACAGCTTCTGTTTCTGTTTGATAGAGAGAGTGTTGTTACACACTTTCTCTCAACTGTAGCTTCCATATCTCAGTGATTTGGTTTTGTCCTCTTACTTTCATCTTATCCTTATACCCAGGCCTGGGTTTTTCATCACTGGTTTTGTAAACAGTAGAGAAAAGCAAGAGGCACTCTTTACAACCTTAAGGCAAAGTCCAGTCATTTTAACTTACTTTTTCTTGAAAAATATTTAGCTAAAAGGAGGAAGAGGCAAACTCTAAACAACAGAAAGCATTCAGCAGTTGAGTGTTCAAGTTCAGCCCTGAATCAACACCAAACAAATTCCTGAAGGCAAAAAATAACATAAAATCTTCCAGCTTTGGTAATCACTTCCATCTTTTGGTTGGGGGGAAGACTGTCAGGAGGAATTAGATATGAAATGCGTAATTGTGTGAGAATTACTTTCCTCCGTGCATTTCTTATGTTGTACCTCTAAAAAAATGAAAACACACTTTAATTAATGCAGCCAGCATGACTTAGTAATTTTGCCTGGCAGGAGAAATAGTTTTCGACACCATCAAGTACATTACAAAAGAGCCGTGTGTGAGCGAATAAGGACTATATCAATGAGCATATTAAGGAAACAATAGAATTATGGAATCCACACAGATCTAAAAAAGGACAGAAATCTAGCCAGTGTTTGTATTATCAATTAAATGTTAAACTCTATCAGCCTTATTTGATGATTTCTCAGCTCAGCATTTCCTGAGTTGTTCTATGAGGACATGGGTAATGAGTATTTTTAGATGTTTTATAAGTTTATAAATTCTGATAAATAGTAGAATTCATCCTAAAGGCTCCATTCTTGTTTCTAGAATGGAAAAAGATGCATGAAAATATTTCACTCTGGGTTTTTCTTTCTTTTCAGACCTGTGTGTGGAATCAGAGGGAAAACTCTCATAATTAATCTACCAGGTAGCAAGAAAGGGTCACAGGTAAGAAGCGTTCTTACTGATCTGCTACTGAAGACCCATGATGAGTACCTCCTATTGTTAATGGTATAAAGTATCCACTACAACAAATTGTACGAAAGTAAATTGAAATGCATATTCGTATAATTGAACGCACCATCACTCTTAGGGTTGATATGATTCTGATCTGATTGAAGGTACTGTGTGACCAGGACAGCATTACATGTAGTGCAAGAGAGTGCTCACTGGAGAAGTGCTAATAAAGATAGTCCCTTTAATGGTTCCTTACACTTCCTCCTTCTCTAGTCAGTCTGTGCCTGATCCCTGTGCTCTCTACAACTTCCAAGAAAGTATTATTTTTCACACAGAAGAGGAAGGCCTAGTGTATGGTAGAACATGCTAGAGTATGAAGAGCATTCCCAATTCTGGTCAAGAAGAGGGAAAAAATGAAACTTAAATTTTTAGAGTTTAAGGACAGTTTCAATCTTTTTGGGTGTGGATACCAGACTTTAAACCCTTAATACAGTCTGTTTTCTACCTGTATTTTGCTTGGTCTGGACAGAGAAGTTAGGCTTTATATTTTTATTCATGCGCTCTGACTGTAGAGCTGAAAGAAACAGAATTAAACACCAGGAGGGATTTTTCCCTGTATGTGTTAATAAGGCTTGATCATTCAGTGCTCTTTCTTTCTCTGTAATTGTCTGACAGATCTAGAAAAAAGCCTTTTCCACACAAATACTGGTAAGCAGAATCGTGGGCAGTACAATCTAATACAAAACTGCTAAGGTAGATTTCCCATCAAACATGAGATCATATTTCCTCAGGGCTCAGACTAGGTGAGTGGCCTTGTTAAAAAATGTCTTTACCTCTGGCCTCTAACAAATATGTACCTTGTAGTTTTTTATCAATGTCTTCTGAACCAGTAGTCCCCAATCACAGGAAAGACAGTTCTAATGTGTTTGGCAGCACAGCCCTGAAGTCACTGGTGCTTGAAAGACTTATGTCCAGAGATAAGTAAAGAATGTTTATGTAGGCTGTCACTTGGAAGAGGAAATGTTTCAAATACTATTATCTTAAGCAGCCATCACAGGTTTTCAGATATATTGTCTACATATTTCAGGTCAAGAGCTCAGTAAGCCCTCCTATGATTCTACCATTCCTAAGAGCCTTTTTAGGAAATATAATGAGACTCTGTAATTTAAAAGAAATTTAAAAGCCTTCAAAACATACAGTGAGCACGATGGGAAAGGAGAATACCTACTTGAAGGTCTTCCAGTTGTGAATGGGAAGTTATATGTATGTATACAAATTTAACATAGTAGTGGGCCCCACATCTTAAAGAACTGGTGCAACTGTAAGAATATTGTTTAGAAGTTGGTACAGTTTGTTAGGTTATAAAAGAGATGAGATAGTGTGCAATCTGTAATGGCTTCTGTTGTGTTAAGTAGTACTCCTAGCATGGTAGGTACAGAAAACAAGTTGTCATTTTCTGCCCTGAGGGTCTCAGACTGTGAAGATAGGTAAATTGTAGAAAGAGGATGAGGAAAGGAAGTGAAAAAATGTTTATAAGTATTTCAACAATAGCTTGATAAGTCATAAAAAAGGTAATTTTGTTGGAAAAGAAAATAGGATCATATGATTTCATTATACAAGCAAGCTTTTTATAAACTGATAATTTACCTGTTCCTATCATGATAGGAACAGTTCTGTCACAACTTATTTTGATATGAAGCATCTCTAAAAATATTAGATTTCAGCAAAGATTTTTAAGATGAATAGTACTGAAAATTGTTCCATAGACGGCTGGATCTCAAAAAACAAATAGGACAAATTGAGACCAGGAATATTTCTCATTTCTCTGTTTTATGACTTGCTAATTTCCATTCCATCATATTAATACAATCATATAAAAAGCTTATATAAAGTAATGAAATTGCAGCAATATACAGATTCCATTAATAAAATATTAAAATACTAATAGAAAATGGCAGCAGTGTAAATGTTTCATCTCAAAAATGGGCATAATGTGTGCCAAACATGTTCTCTCCAGAGAATGTGGCATGTACACTGAATCAAGATCTGTTGTTCTGGCCTGTCTTCTTTTCTTTTAGCCTTGCAAAAGGTATTTAGTGTTATAAAAGAGAGTAAAGTGTGAATTTTTCCAAATTTCATTGAAATTTTGGGGTCTATAACAATTTTTCATAATAGTACTAACAATTGCCTAAAACAAATGAGCTTTGGAGTAGTTACTGGGAGCCTATTCATCAACAGTCAAGCCAACAGGGCTTTATTTCAGGGGTAGTAGGAGAGCATACTTCTCTGAAAAAATTAGTCCTTAATTACATTTTCATTATTATTGGTCAGTTCGCTGATATTTGTCCCTGTTTACCACTCACTTGAAGTTTGCTTTTTTCACTGAAGTAATGATGGCTGTATGCTTCAGTACTTTAAACCATTTAAAAAACAGTACTGTAGAGACACAAAAACTCTGAAGTTTACAGTTATGTTAGAGGCTATAATTATTATGCTTGCAAATATATCTAGCATATGTTCATTATATACAGCATCCTGTGTTAATCTAGTTTGCTATCAAGTAGTCCGACTTTTCATTACTCTCAAGGGGGGGACTGAAAGGTGGGTTCTTATTGTGAAGCTTTGAGGAAATAGTGTGAGTCATGGTTTTGACTTACACAGTGGCTTCTGTAAACCCTAGTGGTTTGCTCTGTATTTCGTTTACATAGGCATTTTAAAAAAAAATTTCTTACAGTATCTATATATAAAATGTTTGGTTTTTTTTTTTTTTTTTCTGGATTCTCTGAAATGTTTAAATAAATTTTGAAAAGTTTTCCTTATGCTTGAAACAAAACTGAAAATGAAGTACAACAGAAGGAGTAACATCAGCTTTCTTTGTCAACTTGTATGATCCCTAACTGCACTGCCATGGTAATTCGTTCTTGTGACCCTGCCATCATTGTCAAATAATTTAATATTTCTATGCAGTCTGCTCAGATTATATGAAGAAAACTTTTTACAGGGATGCCTGGGAGACAGTCTTAAGACTATTTAATTTTAAAATGAAGAAGGTAACTTCCAGCTAGATAAAAAGACAAACAAATGAAAAAAAACAAGATTCATTTTGAGGGTAATTAAATGTTAGAACAGGTTGTCAAGAATGGTTGTGGAGTCTCTGTTCTTGGGTTTTTTTCAAGACTTTACTGAGCAAACCCCTAAGCAACCTGATCTGAGTAGGAGCCTGCAGTGTGTGATGTCCCGAGGTTTCCCTTTGATCTGATGAAATACTAGCATATTTTAGCAGTAAAGATAGCTGTCTATAAGTATGCCCATTAGAGAAGAACAGTTCCACAGTGTCTACATTTTTACTCTCTCCAGCTGTATAAAATAAATGTTCTCATAATTATTTTTAAGACCACAGAGCAAGGAGAGGTTTGAAAAATATATTATTTATGAAAAGTTTTTTCAGAGTTATGTAAAATTATAATTAGTGTATTTTGTCATTCTTCCAGTATATAGGATAAGTCCGTGAACAAAGAAAGGATATAATTACATGAAAGTATAATTATGGACACCCTTATGAATTGTTCTGTAATTGTGAAGGAACTTAATAGGAATGATATGAAGCTAATACCCCTGCAGGGTTTGGGTTAATGTTTTTATTCTGCATTTTTTGTAGCATTCTGACAGCTGCCATTTACTGGTTTTTGTGTTATCTATTCGTAAAAATTTAAGTCTTGTTTTATGAAGGTTTATCCAATATTACCTTAATTATAGTAGCCCCATTGTACTTTAAAAAGGCAAAAATATATAGTATAGTCCCCAGTTCTGGTTCTGAGTTTTATTTTGCCCTCAGTGAGCACTTGTATAGGGCATTTAAGGTTTTATTTATGTTTGGGTGAGAAGATACCTCTAAATCCCAAATAAATTTTAAGAGTAAATCTGAAAAATCCCCATTTACTTCTGCAGGTAACTTCTCATAGACAATTCTCTTCTTGTTGTGCATAGGAATGCTTTCAATTTATACTGCCAGCCCTACCTCACGCCATTGATCTTCTGCGGGATGCCATTGTAAAAGTAAAGGAGGTACATGATGAGCTTGAAGATTTACCTTCACCACCACCTCCTCTTTCTCCTCCTCCAACCACCAGCCCTCACAAGCAGACAGAAGACAAAGGAGTACAATGCGAGGAAGAAGAGGAAGAGAAGAAGGATAGTGGAGTTGCCTCAACAGAGGACAGTTCTTCTTCACATATAACAGCAGCAGCCATTGCAGCAAAGGTGAGTCTGGCTTGCTTCCCTGAGAGACCTTTTAGTTTCTATCTCAGGTACTTTCCACCAATCTGCATGTTAAGACTATAAGTTGATGTCTGTGTGGTCAAACACATATATTTTAGATATGTTCTGTCAAAATGCTGCTTCATGAAAATATAAGAATCCTGTGTCAGTAGATGATTTCAAATTTCAGAGGGAGATACATTGTTTATTATCTTGATGATACCATGCATTTTTATTATACCATTCTGATGTGACAGACTATTTTTAGTGAGGTTTTTTTTTTAATTCAAAATACACACCTGAACATGTTAAGTCCAATAAATGATGTATTAAGGAATCACAACAGGATTTTTTAAGCCATGATGTCTGTTTTCAAAAGAAAATGTTGGTTTCTAAAAACATTGATAAAACGTAGGACATTATAGGTAGCAGGTTAAGTAATAAGCTATCCAGACTACTGTATTGCAGTTTGCATGTCCACATAAGAGATGTGAAATTCTGCCACAAAACTAAGTATCATCTAATTGTCTTGATAGCCTTGCTTTAACCAGCAATTCATAGATCAACATTACTCAAACCAAAATAACAAATTTGAGACTACAAAGAGAAAAAATTGGATAACACTTGCAAATCATTTGAGTTGAAATTTTAAATATTTTTCAAAAGAAATATCACGTTATTTGAAGTAATATATATGTACCTCAGTTTTCTCTTCAGTCTTCAAATGGAAAGACAATGTATTCCTATGTATCTGGCAAAGTGATTTCCTAAACTGATTTGTTCTATATTTGCTCCACAAATTGTGCTTTTAATTCCTATTATGAAAATTGAAAGTCTGAGTGACTCAAAATTATAATGAACATTTTCTAAATCAAAACAGCAACATTGTGTCTCCAGAAATGTGAAGTCAGGTCCGAGACATCTTGACATTTCTAACACAGCTGCAGCTGGAGACCTCCTCATGTACAGAAAATCCTGATTACATGTATTTTTACAGGGATAAATTAAGGTAATTATTACTTGCAAGTTTCAGTTTTTATTAATGCAAATTGAAAATATCTTAATTTCTTTTGATATAGGCAAAAGTAAATAATATGTGCCATTTTTGAAGGCAGAAAATACCTGAGATCTAAACTGGCTGTGTTCATATGAGCTTGCCATTTCAGTGTCACACTTGTTTTTACCTCATTCCTTTTCTGTCATTTGCTTGTATAGTTTTATGTTTTCCTGTCACTGTGTTCATAGCTGTTATGTGTTGTACGTTAGAAGCATCCATCCTACACCAGTTCAGCTGTTATCATGGCAAAAGGTGAACAGCCCATCCCTGGTCTCATCAGTTATTGCCATCACGCAGCAGGCAGTGCAGAAGAGCGGGTAAGAGACACTTCTAAGAGGCTTTTGCACTAACAGTAGCTAAAAATACACTGCCTGCCTCCTAGTCTACTGTGTGAACAGACAGTGTTATGTATTTTCTTCTAACCAAGACACATCAGTGCTATCTTTTAGAGAACATGCTACAGGAAATACTTTGTTTGATACAGGGCTGAACAAGGTGAAGTTTGTGCACATTGTCAGTTTGAATAATTTGGCTGCTGAGATAATTATGTCTATAAAGCCTTTTTCTGATTTGTCATCAGCTTTGTCATCGAATAGACTCAATAATTGAATGTAATTAAAATAATCCCCTAAAAATGACTGCTTTAGAGCTATGATTTTTTTGTAACTTTTTCCCCTTCATTTGATCTGCTTTGCTTTGCTCTCAATATTTTGTTTGTCAACGTAATGCAACATTTACACTCGGTATTTGTAGTTTGTTTTCATCACTTGCAGTTTCTCCCTTACTTTTGTGTTCTGTTTAAAAGTAGAATTTCTCAAAAACAGAAGAAAAGTCTCAAGGAGTCAGGATTCAGTGGGCTTATTGTAAATTACTGTATTTTAGGAATAGTAGGCAACCATTAGTTAGAAAGGACTTAGTTTATTACAACCCAGAGGTTATAACTTGAGCTCTAACGAGATAATCTACATGTTATATTTCTGCCAAAGGCTTAGTCTAGGCTAGAATCAAGATAGAATAATGACTACAGTATTGTCAGAAACGGAACATAATTTAGTGCAATCATAACTGAATACTCTATAACTGTAGATTAGAGAAAACTGAAGAAGGCACTTGGCCTAGAGGGAGTTGTCTGACCTGTTCATCCTATCTCAGCCAGCAAATGGAGTGCAAATTCTTGTGAAAATATCACTGCATTTGATGACCAGAAGCTGCACTTTCTTGTTCCCTTAGGCAAATAGTAATTTAAAACATCACTCAAATAGTGTCACAACACTGTATTTAAAACGTGATGACCATGTCTCTTGAAAAGTAACTTAAAATGTGAAGGCATTAAAGTTCACATACGTGATGACAAAGTTATATATACATGTGGAGACGTAAGGCAGGGAGCCTGTTTCTGGTTACAAACGAAATCGTTTATTTGGGGTCTCCCATCCCTTTTGTAGTCTACTAAGTGCTAAGCAGTAACTTTCCACTCTCTCATTCCCTTATCATCCCGATTTAGCAAAGCTACTAAGGGTTACAAATATTTACATCGTTTGGTTGAGTTGCACATCCTGTTTTATCTTGCAAACTCTCTGCTTTGTTTTGCTAACCGATCTTTACCCTTCATTGTTGTCTTTACAGTTCGCAAGGCTTAGGCCTGCCCCAGGGCATTAACGCCTGGTGTTTTCTTCGCTGTTCCCAGGGCTGAAGCTGGACCTGGGCTATAACGCCTGAATCCATTTTGTTAACTATTTCCATCCCTTCACCCACAAATGCATACATACATACATATCTATTCCAATAGTTTTATTTTTTTGAGTTAAGGTTACTAAACTACAATTTGCACCAAATTCTTCAGTATTGCAGTGAATTCAGCCTCTCGGACGCATGCTGTTAAGCTGTCATCCAGGCTTTGTCCTTCTTTTCAATTACTTTTAAACTATAGTTTTATGCATTCTATAGTCTAATTCAGATCTTCAAACCCAGGGCTGGAAGTGGCTAGTTTTTCAGAAAGTTGTTGGGTTTCTTAAGCTGTAATTTCTGCATGTTTTTAAGACATTTTTGGTCTTGTATAACAGTCATAGTAATTATCATCTAAAGCTTGTTTCTTAGTACCTCAACAGCACTGTCAATTTTTGTTCCAGTCCTGGGCAAAAGAGACTAAATCTCACACCTTTTCCTTTTCCCACTCCTTGTCAACACTTAGTTCTCTATTTTGAAAATACAGATATTTAAACCAATATAAAAGTAGTTCTGGAAAGGCAATATCAGATAAAAATTGTAGAAGCAATGACTGATGGATGTGCTGGATATCTTTCTCTGTCATTTCATTTGTTTCTCATTAATTTCTTTCTCTGTCACTATGTTACAACAGGTTTTCCACTCCACCTAGTGCAAACATTTTCACTGACCTTAGAGTTTTGGTTTACTTCAGTTAGAGTTTTGAGACCTCTAGACTCTATTAAATTTGTTTGAAACTGGAAAATGAGCTGAAAAATTTTGGGAGAGATATCATAAATAGTGAGGATGTGACTTTGTGAAAGTTTACTATCTCAAATGAGGTAATATTTATAACCTTATTTATTGAAGATTTTCAGGTTCCAGGAAATTCAGAAGTTTCTCATGGGTTTATCAAGGTCTTTAACGGGAATAACAAGAAGTGTCCTTGATTAGAGACTTAAATTGCTTAAATTTAATTTTAACAGAAAATCTTTCTAAATGTAGGTGAGAAAAAGAGACATTCCCCATATCACATAACATATGCGTAGGATTACAAATCATACTCTGTTGTCACCTTCTGTTGTACCTAATGAACAGTAGATATCCATTATATTTTTGTATATTTGTGTTCATGCAGTATGTATATTAGCACCTTCTCTGAAATCAGCAAGTTGTAGGTTTAATGAGATTATTAATACTGGATTTATAGTACAACACACTGTCAGAGAAATTAAACTCTTGGGAGCAAAATTTGTTAGTGTGAACTAACTTAATTCTCTCAGTGAGATTTTTGTGTCCGTGAAAGCCTGCAAAGTGAAACTTAGAGTTCTAGATTTGTTTATATATGGTTTAGTTTATGGCAATTGTCTTTTCTATAAAGGTAGAGATTAGGGAATAATGCCCATTCAAATTATATGTCTGTAATAATTTTTTCCCTTTGTCTTCAGCTTCCTTTTCTGATTAATATCCTTGCTGAAATTTTACTTAAATTTTAATTTTCTCTCAGGCAAAAATTAGTACTTCACATGTAATTCAATGGAAACTGGAATTATGTTAGTCACTTTGTTGAGAGTTTTTTGTTCTGAAAAAGGTAGTATCAGATAAAATTTTAAAAGCAATGATTGATAGATACGGTGAGTAGAAAAAAAATGCACCAAACAGTTACTTGCCTGAAGGGAATAAGACAATGTTACTCTAGAATAACCAGAGTAAACCCGCTGGACCAATGCACAATCATATCAAGATGTCTGCAGCTTTCTGTCAGAGGAGAGTAAGGAAAAAATGTCTTATTTGAAGACTTAAAATTATTCTTTCCTTTATTGTGTCTTTTTTTTATTTTATGCCTTTAGCAAAATTAAATTTTTGGCTGCATTGTCCTTAGTCACAGAGATTAAAAGGAAGCATTCGAATTTATAGATAGCATTGGTGCTCTGCCAATATAAAACTTTTCAATTTTGGTCTTTTTCTCTTGTGTTAAACATATTTAAAATGAGATTTCGAGGAATAAGAGAACAGAAAGGAAGTGTTGTTTCTGACTACAAACTGTTTTCATGACAAGAATATCATTGTTCTTGTTTACTTCTATTTACTCCTCTTCACAATACACCTCTAAGATGCCATTTGCAAATCAAGACTACTCCAAATAGAGGCCAGTTGTGCACTGTGTCTGGATAGAATGATATCCTCAGCAGAAGAGTCCATAGTGAAAACAAACTTCTTCTGATGTCATAATTTATAGTGGAAACTGCAGCAGAAGATACTTAGCCTTGAAAAATCATCTGAGGAAAGTTGGGCTTTTTTCAAATGCTGACTGGTAAAAAATACTTTCAGTCTAGAAATACAGCAGTAGAGCAGAAAGCAGGCAGCTGTTGGTACACTGAGAGCACGATCTCTTTCCACACAACTTATAATCAGATTATAAAAGTGAGAAACTCAAAAGTGTGGAAGAGAGTCTGCAGTAAAATAAGATCCCCTAGGTATAACCCGGTATCTCTAAGTCAGGGTTACTAAGTTAGACATGGTCATTATTTCTAGTTAGGAACCAAGGAAGTTGAGGGGGAAAAAATTACATAAAAAAGCAGTATTTAATGACTTGAGCCTTAAGATTGCTCATTTTAACTCCACAGTGATAAGCAACAAAGTTGTCAGTATCTTATCACTGGTTTTAAGGATGCAACAGATTTTAAAATCTATGGTTCAAGCTTGTTTCTGGAAGGAGGGTAGTTTTCAGTGGCTTCTAATTAGCTACAGCCCTGCTAGACAAGAATGTTCAAAATACTTCAATGCACAGTTTTCATTTTTATAAAAATGAAAAAAATACAATCCTGGCCAGAAATGTCCAGTGTTAGTGGTTTGACTTGTCACTGGATCTTCATCTCTTGCTTCTTTTTATTGTCTCTTGCTGCCATTTCCCCCAAATATGGGGTTCTTTTGGTGGTTCTCTTGAACTTGAACATTCTTACGTGAGCTAAGAAACCCTTATTGAGGAGAAAGATCTTAAAATATGTGTGTATATATTCCTTCAATGATCTGGATTTTGACATTTCCTACTCTGCTCTAATAGAATCATAGAATCATAGAATAGTTGGGGTTGGAAAGGACCTCAAGATCATCTAGTTCCAACCCCCCTGCCCTGGGCAGGGACACCTCCCACTAAACCACACCACCCAAGGCTATGTCCAACCCGGCCTTGAACACTGCCAGCGATGGAGCATTCACAACTTCCCTGGGCAACCCATTCCAGTGCCTCACCACCCTTACAGTAAAAAGTGAATTGCAGGAAGTTAACAGCAATCTGATACGGTAGAAGTGCTGCCTCTGAAAAAAAAAAAAAGAGGTTTAAATTATGAAAATAAATTTGGAGTAAGCCTTTGTAGAGAGTGTGTTATAGAGGAATATCTGCTGAATTTTGTGTTGCAAAACTAATGTTAGAGATCAGTTCTCTTACCTAAGGTATTTATCGTTTGTATGTCTTACCATTTTTCACATGAAAAATTCTAAAAAAAAATTACTCATTATGTTAATCTAGCAGTGTAGTCAATTATAAAGCTGGTGAGATATCTGCATTACTGGGCTCAAATACTGCAGTAATAAGAACAGACTTTCTTAGACTTATTATATTAATGCTAAGAAAAGCTCTATTCTTAAATTCATTCTTCAACCTCACTTCTTTGGAACTGGTGATAAAACTGAACCGAAGAGACAGAAGATAAAGAACAATGTTGGATTCCCTTTTATAACAGAAAATAAGACCATTTTCCCACTGTTCTAAGGTGGTGTAATTACATTTATTTAAGTTGCTTAATAATACCAGCTAAGGGGACTATCCCTAAAATTCTAGCTAAGAAATAGATTTGTAGAATCATAGAATAGTTTGGGTTGAAAGGAACCTTTAAAGGCCATTTAGTCTACAACTTCCTACAATAAACAGGGACATCTGCAACTAGATCAGATTACACAGAGGCCTTTCTAACCTGACCTCAAATGTTTCCAAGGATGAGGCATCTACCACCTCTCCAGGCATCCAGTTCCACTGTTTGACCACCCTATTGTTAATTTCTTCCTTCTATCTAGTCTAAATCTACTTTCTTTTAGTTTAAAACCGTTACCCCTCATCCTGTTGTAGCTGGCCCTACTAAAAAATTTGTCACCATCTTTCCTATAAGCCCAATTTAAGTACTGAAATGCCCCATTAAGGTCTTCTTGGAGTCTTCTCTGAGCTGACTGACCCCAGCTCTCACGCTTTCCTCATAGGAGAACTGTTCCATCCCTCTAATAATTTCTGTGAGCCTCCTCTGGACTTGCTCCAACAAGTCCAAATCTTTCATGTACTGAGGACTCTAGAGCTGAATGCTGTATTCCAGGTGGGATCCTTCCAGAGCAGAGTAGAGGGACAGAATCACCTCCCTCAAATGCTGGCCACGCTCCTTTGAATGCAGCCCAGGGTATGGTTGGCTTTCTGGGCTGCAGGCACACGCTGCCAGCTTAAGTCCAATCTCTTGTCCACCAGTACCACCAAGTCCTTCCCTTAGGGCTGCTCTTAGTCCCTTTATCCCCCAGTGTGTATTGCTGGCAGAGGTTGCCCAGACTCAGATGCAGGATCTTGCACTTGGCCTTGTTGAATCTCATGAGGTTCACATGGGCCTATCTCTCCAGCTTTTCAGGTCCCTCTGGATGAAATCCCATCCTTCAGACATGTCAGCTGCACCACTCAGCTTGCTGTCATTTGTAGGCTTGTTGAGGGTGCCCTTGATGCCACTGTGTCATTGATGAAGATAATGAACACTATTGGTCAGAGTATGGACCTCTGAGGGACACCATTTATCACCAGTCTCCATATGGACATTGAGCTGTTGACCACTACCATCTGGATGTAAGCATACAACTAGTTCCTCTTCCACTGCATATCAAATCTATATCTCTCTAATTTAGAGAGGGATGTTATGGGGGATCATATCAAAGGCCTTGCAGGAGTCCAGGTAGACAACATCTTTAGCCCTTCCCTTGTTCACTGATGTACTGAGTCTATTGTAGAAGGACACTAGATTGGTCAGGAAAGATTTGCCCTTGGTGAAGCCATTCTGGCTGTCTGAAATCACTTCCCTGTCCTTTGTGTAACTTAGCATCACTTCTACGAGTATCTGTTCCATGAACTTCCCGGGCACAGAGGTAGGCTGAAAGGCCCATAGTTCCCAGGGTCCTTCTTTCTACTCTTTCTAAAAATGTGTGCAATATTTGTCTTTTTCAAGTTACCAGGTACCTCACCTGATTGCCATGACTTTTTTATATATCAAGAATGGCTTGGCAGCTATATTGGCTGATTCCCTTAGGATTCTGGGATGCACCTTGTCAGGTCCCATAGACATATGCATGTACAGATTCCTTAGGTGGTCACAAACCTGACATTCTCTTACAGAGGGAGGGACTTTGTTCCCTCAGACCCTGTCTTGCAGTCCATCCACTCAAGAGGTGGGGGAAGAGAAGTTGCCAGTGAAGACTGAGGCAGAAATGTTTTTGAGTGCCTCTTCCTTCTCATCCATTGTTACCAGTTCGCCAGTTGTGTTCATCATGGATGTAAACTTTCCTAGCTGGTCTTCCAATGCATTATGTGAAGGAAAAACAAAAAAAACAAGCAAACAAACAAAAAAAGGATCAAATTCTTTTTTTTTTTCTGTTTGGAATGCATTTTAAACCAAGTGTGGCTTTGCATAGTGATTTCTAGTGCTTTTGCCTGTACTCCCTCCAGATAGACCTACAGGTTTTGCAGCACAAACCTTACGTCAGGAATTTCTGTAGCCGACATAAAGTCTTCAGTACATGACATGAAGCGTACTTATTCACTGTATGGCATTGCTTCAGAGGGATTCAGTCACTGCTAATAAATGGTTTTCTGGTCAGAATCTTGTCCCCTAGTTAGAGAATGGGAGGTCTACCTCCCTTCATGGCACATTAGAAATCACTGTTGGTCATTATTGGGTTTGAAGCAGAGGCTTGAGAATAAAAACATTACTTTCTTGCTATTTCCATAGTAGTATGTCTAATTCATAGGTTTATCAGAGAAATGCATGTGCTATGCTACTTCAGTTAGAATGTGATTTTATATATTTGCTGGGTGTTTGTAACTGAAATTATGAGAACATGCCGTTAACCACTGCTAGCACGCAGTATGAGAAGGTATGCAGACTGAGTGGGGTATTCTTCTGGTTTTATGTGAGGTTTTGAGCAAGTTTTAAATACAATATAATTGTTACTATTAATTCCATCTCTCTTCTTTTTAAGATTCCAGATTCCATCATCTCTCGTGGTGTTCAGGTGCTCCCACGTGACACAGCCTCCCTCAGTACTACTCCTTCAGAATCTCCTCGTGCCCAGGCCACCTCTCGTCTCTCCACTGCATCCTGCCCAACACCAAAAGTAAGTACATTGATGCCTTTGCAGGCTCTGTGCTCAGGTATATAATCTATCAGATTAATGTATTGCCTCTGATGAACAAGTTTGATTTGCATGCAAGGGTTGTATTATTCTAAGTAACAGACAAATGCAAGACAGTATAGGTCATTCCATGTGTACTGTTGCACAATTTAATGTGTGGGTCCAACACGTTATGGTTACTGAAGTTTTGTGTTATCTCTTTCAATATCAATCATGAATATGAAATTGTTAACACCTTGAATGTCTTTAATAGCTCCAGAAACATAGATAATCCTGCCACCGAGCAGCAGCATTAAACAAGTAGTATTTTGTCAACAAAATGTGTATGCAAATTTTTAGCCTGGGCTGGGGCAGTTCTGTGCCTCACTTTATTATTTAGTTTAAGACACTTTCAAGCCAACTGGTTTTGCACAAATCTAGATATTTGCTGCCTGACATTTGGAAACAAAAACCAGCCTAAATTGAATAGAAAGTTTTAATGCCAACCTTATGGGATTATTATTCAGTTCTTACTGATTACACTATACTATTTAATCATTGAGGTGAACTCTATTATATTCTCTATCAAATTTAATTAGGATACATCAAAAACTAAGTTAATTGACCATTGGCAAGGCCTGAGATGTTTACTTTCAGAAGGATTCCTTTCAGCAGAAGAAAACTCTGTATGAATTTGCTTTGTGTGTTCACATCACAAAGATCTTTCTGTGGCAACAGATGCAGACATACTAATAGACCCATAGCAGATGGCAAACAATAACATTCTTCCTCATCTAATTCATGATCCTTGAAGATTATTCTGCTTGCTAAGGTGATTGCCAGCATCTGCTAAGTCTTCTTTCCTGCTGTCTCCTTCTTTTCTGTCAGCAAACAAGATTGATTTGCAATCATACATAGAAATGTTTTGGTTTAGCCTGTGGGATTGTTTTATGCAGTACTCACTTTCACTATAATAGAATAAGAATTATTCTGATGGATAGCATACTTAAACTTCATTATATAGTCTGCTTTTCTTAACAAGATAATCAGAGAATTCTATCTGCAAGTGGCTTCTTTATTGTTTTGCAAAGAATTTGCCACTTGTCTGAAGGCTTAAAAATAAAACTTAGAGTTTACTACATTAGAACACTCAAGGTAGACGACCTATATGAAACAGAGAAACTGCACTGAGTTTTATGTGTATTGACAAAACAAGTGTCCAAAGAAAACCAAAGAACGCCAGTAACAAGCATATAAAAGAGACAGCACTGCTAATAGTTCTAGATGTAGCCTATGTATTTTCAGGAAGGTGGGAAAGAGTAAATCTTATCTGTTGTGAAACAGAAGGCACTCCTCTAGACTATCTTCCAAGATTCAGAAATAACAGAAGGAAACTACAAGAACTTTGAAACAGATCAAAAATCTGAAAGTCTTCTTTGGGAAATTAGTTGAGATAAGCTGTTATCATAATTGGACCATGCTTTGATATTTCATGTTATGCCTTGTTTTTCATGCATTACTGAAAAACAGGTTTTGTTCAAAATGTGTGAGATCACACCACTTTCATAAGAGAAAGTGCCATGCAACATCTAGCTAGTCTAGCTTTTCTGTGATGTCTTTTGAAAGTGGGTGGTACAAGCTGATGAAAGATCTGGGAAAGTCCAGCTGGAAAATAAACATGAAGTGTGATCTCATCTCATGGATTCTGCACAAAAGTATAAACTTCTTTGCCACTTAGGGGGCTCCTAGTTAATTTTACTTATGGCTTTAAAAAAATCCAAACAAACTGCTTATCATATTTTTCTTCAGTCCTTTTCAGTACCCACAAGTTCTCAATCATACAAATTTGTCTAAATGTCTTCATTTACTGTGTTTTCCCTTCTGGACCCTGGCTTTCTAATAATGCAGTATGATTTAAATTTGCACCAGATCTCTTGATCCACACAGTAGTAAGATTAAAGACAAATTGTATTGTGTTATCCTGTTGATGTTCCAAGGTAGTATTTTTTTCCTTCTTTAGTCTGCACGTATGCATCTTTTCAATATTATTTGCTGGTTGAGGAACCCATTTCAGGATTCCAAAACACCGGACATAAAACAAAGGAGAGGAAGTTTCAGGAGAAAAAAAAACCAACCAAAACGGAGCAGCAGTACAGTTTTTATTATACACACTGATTGTAGTGGTGGTCTTGCTGTAGAGCTAGTGGTAGTGCATTTCTTTGTCAACTATGTATTCCAATTTATTTTTTGTACCGTTTTCTTGTATTTTTTGTCCTAAATGTGCATAAACCCTTTCATCTCTCACACTGAATTTGCTGAATAGCAGAAAGTTGAGTGTGTCTCAGAAAAAGAAAAGTCAAGCTTCTGCAATGTCAGGAGCACCTCTATTGAATGAATGTAAGTAGCAGGTTACTAATGCAGGGGGTATTGGAGAGAAGGTGTGGAAGAGTGTATTACTAATACTCCTGATTGATCTGTTAGGAAAAGTCTTTACCTTTTTATAATTACATTTTGGAAAACTTAATGTTGTGTGTGTATACACACAGAACATGTAAGCAAAACATTTAAGTTGCTTTATGTGTATCTTCCATGTTTTCTGAAAATCTCTGTTTCTACGAAAATAGTAAATGATGAATATTGAGTTTGAACCTGTACATTTCAATTGGTCCTAAAAAGTTTAATTTCCTGATAAAAGAAGTAATTATGTTTTTCACTGTAGCCCCTTGGCAGGTCAACTGAAGAAAAATTTCCATTAGGACTACTCTGTATGTCATCAGGTACATCCCCAAAACTAGGCAAACTTACTTTTGTTAGCTCTTAATAAATCTATGCAGAACACCTTCCTGATTCTCTAAATTGTGTTTGAGTTTCAAGCAAAATCCACTGTGTCTCAAAGGTCATTTAAGCCATATTTATAGTAGATGGATTCACATACAGAGGGAATCTAAGTTTTACTCAGGGGAAAAATGCACTTTTTCAGTAATTCAACCATAAAGGTGAGAGTGAATGTAACAGACATTTGTATCTCCTACAGTTTAGTTTTGGTCTTTTGAAAGTTCTAGTGCTTTCTCAACAAGTTTAGATGAATCTGTGAATACTCCCATGACAAAAGTTTAGAATGACACAGTGTAGCTTGCAAGTTTTTCTTGTCATTTCCAGTAGCTGCTGAGATTCTAAGTTCTTACTATATTTTTGTGTATGTTTGTGGTCCGCATTTTCATTAAGTTAAATGCAATATTCTTTTCAGATACAGAAGTAATACAATACCTAATACAAAATACCTTTTGCAAATATGGAGGATTTTTTTAATGATTGCATTAATTAATTCTTGGGGCTTTTTTAAAACTTACAGTGTAAAATTTTAGATCTATGACTTCAGGTAACTTAAAAGAATATATCCAGAGCAAATGACTGAGTCATTCCTTCAAACTTCTAATTTTGTTCTACTCTTAGTGAGATGATATTAGTATAGAAGAAAATTGCAGTTTTCAAGTTGAATTCTTCACTTCTCCCATACATAAATGACATAATCAATATTTAATTTTTTGGCAATGTCATGTGTCAGAGTCAAATGAAGCAGAGATAGAAGACCAAGGGCAGGTTTTAAATTATCACCAGAAATACCTTTCAGTGACAGGAGGTGTTCAAAGTATTTCACTTTGCAAGATCATCAGTCTCTTGATGTTCAGTTCTTCCATTTCAATGTGCAGAGTTTCCTTCAATATTATCTTTAATCATGAGGGATCCTAAGGAACTTGGTACAGTACTTTTAAGATGAGAATGTTTTCTTTTTCCATCTTGCTGCTTCATTCCCAACAGTCCTTTCTGCTTAAGTGAAAGGCTCTCTCTACTTGCTTGTTACCTGTCCTTTCCCTAAGTATCCGTATTTTAGTTACACTGAATCAGAAAAACCCCTAGATGGTGGCAAGCTACATCCTTACCTATTTCTAGTTGTGATAGATGGCTTTTAATTCATACATAAGAAACGTATATAGGCTCAATCTTACAGCTAAAATTATCAAGCAAGGCTACTTTTGAGGAGTTTTTGGATTCTAGCAAGAGTCATCTACCTCCTGCTTCATCCACACCTTTATAGCATAATATATTCTGCTAGTTGACCACTTTCTGTAACCTTCTGTAACTGTCTCCAGTTAAGAACTGTTATCTTTATAATTTGTAAGTTGATATTCACCTAAAGACCTTATATTCCTAACATCAAAAGTAGGTTATACATAATTTCTGTGAACATTTCAGTTGCAGAGAAATTTTGAAATGAAAAGGCTTGGAAAAATATATTAAACTTTTTTAAAAAAGAGGCTGATGAGAATTATTTCTATGGCAAAAAAAATATTTTATCTCAATAATCTCTTACGCTTGCTATCCATGAAAGATAATGCTCTGAACATCTTCTGTCATAAGCAGTAGCTTTAATGTTGAATGTGCACATTGGTGCAAGTTTTTCACACAGTCAAATAAGTTACAAATTAATACTAAACCTAATTATGATTTATATCTTCAGTCTACTGTTGTGACTTTTGACATACAGCTACTCTGTGAAGTAATACCATTAACAGATGAGCAGGTGGTGTTGGGAGTATGCTTTTGCATCAGTAATTGTTACAAATTTTTCAGTAGAAATATTCAGTATTTTTAATAGAAGAAAGATCAGGTTGCTTGCCAGAATTTGTAAGATGCTGCTCAGGACATGATATGGCAGGTTGTATTTTTATCCATAGGCTAGATATTTTGTGTACATTGAGTGTGTTAAATTTTGTATTTGTTATCTAGATTCCTAGTATTTCTTTTACGGTGGGCATCAAAGGTGAAAACAACATGGCAAGTATATGAATATATTTTAAATTTTGTATGCATACACTCAATTCCCAAGTAATGGTTTATTATTTATGAAGTTCGTATTTGCTGTGGCTTTTTCTGCCTAGGAACTTGCTCGAGTGGTTTGGCACTAGCAAGTGCTTTGACACAGCTGTATAGCTGTGATATGGTTGAGAAGCATGGAAAAGTGTAAAGGATGTTCTAAATTGTTAGGGTGATCTAGATAGGTGATATCACACTCCAAACACTGCAAGAGTTTCTTGCTTTTTCCTGTAAAACAGGAAGCTCTTTATAGATAGAAGCTTAATTAAATATGTTAAGCTGCTACAAATTTCGATACTGTGATTATTTCTGGGGTTTATTTCCTTGTGATTTTTTTTTTTTTGGTGCAAATTCTAGGATTACAAAGAATATATTTAGTGAAAAACAATGCTGGGAGAAGGTATATTGGAGTAGAAAGTAGCCAGTGTTGCCTCAAGATGAGGAATCCTGCTTACTAACGCATGTCAATCTACTGAATCCTCCCATGTTCTCCTCAGTACAGTGCAGCGGTGCCTTTCAAATCAATTACTAATTAAGATAATAGAGTATTTTCTATATAATTACTGCTTTTTTCCTCATTGTTTAAAGTGTATTGTCCTGGCAAAACATGTGGATGTTTGTGTTCCTACTAAGTCTTATTTTTAGTTTACATTTTGATTAAAAATCCCTACTGTTCTTAGCTGAAAACATTACGTGTCACAGCTTCAAAAGCAAGACATTGTACTAAGAAAGAAGAAAATTTATATGCTTGGGATAGTGAAGAAAAAAAAAAAACAAACAAATACTTCGATACTAATAGAAGTAAAGTCTTGTAAAATCCTTCCTAAAATAGAAGATTCACTGCATAGGAAGGTTGAAAAATACAGGGGTATGGTTTTAGGGTTTTTTGTTTTATCAAAATAGGCCTATCAACAAGTCTCTGCAGAGGCAGAATAAAGACTTGAGTTATCAAGTTTAAGGTGAACATAGAATTTCAGTGGAGGTACTTATTTCACTTAATTTTATTTATTGAATATCTGGTTTTCAAGTAGAACCATATTCATTGGTAAATTGAGTCTGTATTAAATATATAACAGTGCCAAAATCCAGTTCCTTTCCTTTTCTCGTGCCCAAAAACTGTTGGGCAGTTACTTTAACATCCTTCTTTAGCAGGGCTGAAGAAGGATGTTAGAATAATTGGGAGTTGACTACCAATCCAGAGTATCCAGAACAATTCTTGAATTTATAGAATTCAAGAGCTATTTTTCAGGCCTGTTATATACTGAATCATGAAGAAGTTCTAATATGCAAAATTTCTCCACATTTCTGTCTTAGTAACCAATTTGTGTTTTCTTAAACTATGGAATTCCATTCTTTTTGTGACTTCAGTGAAATGTTCAAACGTGTCAGAAATATGCTTCTTAGTCTTTACCTGAAAATATATATATTTTTAAATTGTAACTGTTCTTCATGTGTATCCATCCAGAAGAGTATGATATTTCAGTACAGACATCCTGGCTGACACATGCATTGCGTGAGTTCTGATGTGCATGCATATGCTGCATCAGCTTGTCAGTTAGTTCCTCCTTGATTTTTTTTTGTCAATTAGCTTTGAGAGCAAGAGTTTTGTTGTTCCTGTGCTTTCTTCAAAAGTCAAGTGTTGTTTGGATTTTTTTATTTTGATAAATTAGATTTGTCATTACTTCTAAGAAAAGGACAAGATGTGCATCTCCTTCACACATTAGTTTCATTACCTACACCTTTTCAGTTCCTGTTCAAGATAAATCTGTGGTTTGAATTCTGATGTATCCCGAGATGAGAGATTTGGAGTTTGTTTGTTTGGGTTTTGAAAGAGCAATGTCTTTCACCCCGATTTTTCATCCAGAAATTTCTTTGAATGCACCTCCACAGAAATAGTTGCTATTTCAGTTTCCAGTATATCTAGTTCTGGTCTTGTCACTGATACTTGGTGAGTTGGTTGGTGCCTAGTAATCATGTCTAGTCTAATGACGTCTTGCTGGAGTTAGTCTCTTGGAGCAACAATGACATTCCATCTCCATTCATCATCTTTTTCTTAGTTATATTAGTTCTTATTACCTGTGCCAACTGATTTATTTTTGTTTCTTTATAAAATATGATTTCAGGAGTAAAACTGTGCATCTATGTGCTGAATCTTCAAATAGCTATATGTTCTGTTTGTAGAAATTTGGTTTTCCACAGATCCTCTTTTTTGGCATCTCAGTTCCTGATAATCTGTAATTTTCAGCTTGCTTCTGGTCACCTGACTATTGATGTGATATATAATCCATAAAGCTTGCTGCTGTGGTTTTGTTTTTTGATAAAATATACAGAATTTTCAAAAAATACTTGCAAGGATAGACAGTGATCCTTTTCTACTTGTTTCTTTCTTGTCACAGTAAATAATTTAGCGAGGGTGTAACAGAGATCAATGCCAGATATTATAGGAGAGGTAGATGATGTCATTTTAAAACAAAGTGAATTTCAGTCAACATTTTCATATCTTTTTTACTCAAGAATACAAAAGATACATGCATTCAGTAGAGTCCAGCATTCATGCATCCATATGTATGTGTACCCATGTGGTGTCGTCAGAATTGTTAGAATCTATGTGTAACATGTGGGGCACACACTCTCATGTCCTCCACAACTTCTCTAGATTTCTTCCTACACTGTTATCCATGAAGTCAGTGTTGGACATGCCCTTTATGCTCTTTAGAGGTTGACATTTAAGGGGATACTTGTCTCTTATTATTGAATATTTAGTATTCATTTGCTGTCCTATCTTCTTATGTCAACCCCTTTTTTACAGTTCCAACTTCATATTTTAGTGGCTCAACTCATTGTCTTGATCTGTAAATTGTTTAGGTTGCCTTGGTTTACTGATTGGGTGTCTCCAATGAAGTGTTGCATGAAGTGCTGTGAACTAAATGAGTTACTAATCTGTACGCCATCAACATTTTAACCTTACATCCCTTCAGCTGTGCTGTCTGATGCTTCCACATTCATACATTTCCATTTTTTCTCTAACACTTTTAATATATCTATTAGTTATTCGAAGAGTTTTCTAATGCAGAAGTCTATATTAACTTACGATCAAAACAGGCTACTTGCAGGTTACATCCCAATATCATATCATGCTTCTACAGATTTGCAATTTAGTAATAATATTCC
The DNA here is from genome assembly GCA_032466535.1 of Forpus xanthops. Lineage (NCBI taxonomy): Eukaryota > Metazoa > Chordata > Aves > Psittaciformes > Psittacidae > Forpus > Forpus xanthops. The sequence goes on along the minus strand of JASSUY010014272.1, from coordinate 3,993 downwards.
ATTTTATGTGCACGTGCAACCCAAAGTGCTGTAAAAAGTGATGGTACTATAGCATCAGCAAAAAGTTACGTGTTCACAGGAGCCAAAATATAGATTTAGACCAGGAAAGCTCTTTCAGGCTTGCATGTTCCTGTGGTTAAGGAATGTATCACCTGCAGTAAAGGTTCATTGGTTCCATCTACCTGATGCAATATGTGAGAAAGAAGCTAGAGTCTAAAGCACAGACATTGCTTTTCATATGGATGATGTAAATATGGAATTGCCTTTAAGTTGTATGTCCCTAACATCCAATTTCACTTCTGAAAAGTTGAATAGCACCTCTTGGTTCTATGAATCTTACCTCCTATTTTGGGCAATACCCAGTACAATTAAGTATTGTAATATGTAGTACAAGCTGATTGCAAACTAACCAAGTTGCCCTTGTGCCACTGTTGGCCCTTTAACTTTAGTAAACCAATCTTTTCTTGGTCATGTATTCCCTCCTCAGTCAGACTTATAAAGGAGATGCATAGAAACTTTCAGGTCTCATTTTCATAGAATCATAGAATAGTAAGGGTTGGAAAGGACCTCAAGATCTAGTTCCAACCCCCCTGCCATGGGCAGGGACACCTCCCACTAACCTATGCCACCCAAGGCTTTGTCCAACCTGGCCATGAACACCACCAGCGATGGAGCATTCACAATTTCCCTGGGTGTCTTCATTTTCATCCTTTAAACAAAAAAATAACACCAAAACCAAAAAACCCAACCTTCTTCAAAAGTCTTTTTCTGCATTTGTTACAGATTTTTGCCTTCCTTGGAGTGATCAAATCTGCTTATGTGAGATTTTACTGGTGCTTGTACAATGGATTTATAATCTCTCTTTTTTTCCAACTGTTAAGTCCTTGACAATGTAGCGAAGATGCTTCTTAGTTCAGAATTTTGTGTAAAATTTCACTCTATTTCTTTTACAGCCATCTTATGTTATCAAATACCTGCTGATGAGATTACCTTAATATTCTCTAATGATGATACCTCCCATATTTATCTCAGAATGCTCCTAATTTTTGTGTCAAAATCATTACTGAAAATACTAGATAAAGTCAGTTTCGACCTCACTCATTTGCAAAGTATATTCATAACTTCTTTTCCGTATGTTCTTATTTCAGCAAAATGTTACCTTCCAGCTATTTCATTGCTCTCCCAACAATTCTATTTTTACTTCTGTATAGTCCTGTCATACATTTCATCTCTTTATAGGAGCTGTTGCCTCATCAAACGTGAAAGCTTTATGGGAGGAGAATCAAAAGAATGCAACTCCCACAGGTTGAGATAAGCACAGTTTAGTAACTAAGGTATAACATAAATCACTACTGCTACCACCAATAATAATACAAGAGAAATAGAAGGAAAGAGAATACAACAAATCTTCACCTAATATCAAGCCCAACCATGCAGTGCACCCCCTCACACTTCCAGGTCTCTGCTCTCTGTTTCTACATCCCGGGCATGATGTGCTGTGGTATGGAATACCTCTTTGGTCAGTTTGGGTCAGGTGTCCTCTCTCTGCTTCCTCCCAGCTTCCCCTCCTCCCTGGCAGAGCATGAAACTCAAAAAGTCCTTGGTCAGACCAAAACATTACCAAGCAGTAACTATAAACACTGGTGTTATCAACGCTGTTCACAAGCTGAAAATCGAAAACATAGTGCTGCACCATCTACTACGGAAAAGGAAAAACAACTGCTCCTACTGAACCCGTGGCAATACTAATTCTCATTTATTACTATGCCTTTGTTCCCATACTGTGTATTATCATCCCAAATCAAAATTCAGGGAAGATATTATTTTTCATTACTGAGCTTACCACTGATGTCTTCTTAACCTCAACATTTCTATTTTTTCTTATTATGTTTGTATGTTTAATGGATCTTTTACTCTTTGTTTTAAGTTGCTTTCACTCTATTTTGTACTTAACGGTTTCTAGCTTTGACAAAATAGTATCTTTTAGGTTCATGTCTGCCATGCTGTCATTCCAGACCTAGTAGCATTCTTGGCATAGTTTTTTGTTCTTCTCCATTCAAAAAAGCCAAGTCAGAGTATTTCAAGAGTTTATTTTTGCTGTCTGTGTCAAAGTGTCTTCAGTTAGAATGGTACTTTTGCAGCAGGTTCATGAAAGATGGTCATTTGTCTCCTTGGTAGGTAAAGCTGTTGCCAGTACTGAAAGTATATTTTCCAAGAACAGTCTTAACTGAATTGAGTACATGTTCACTTTGGATTTACTAATTTTTAGTATCCATACTAAAAATTCTTCTCATTTGAGAGCAAATCTATCTTTATGTATTCAAGCAATTAGGCTATTTCATGATAGTATAGAAATGCAAAGTCTTTCTTGGTCTGATGTGATGAAAAACAACCCAACTATCCAAGAAGTTAGCAGTTTATCTAAAAACAGATTGAGCCTGAATGCAAGGCTCCAGGCCATTTACTCTAGACTACTCTAGTTTATCTCCTCATTTTGCATGGATCTTACAAGATAACCTTCTACAGGACGTGGGAGATGTAGAACTTACCTCAATTTCGAGTTTTTTATATATATATATATATATATATAAGTTCTTGTTTCTGGTATCTTTTTTGCCCAAGCAGATAGGCTTTCTGTTTTGCAAAATCTGGATCTCAAAATCATGTTACCCGTGCATTTATAGGTCAGCAGAACACATTAAATGTGAATAGTCATTCACCTGTTTCTCTTTCCAAAACAGAAAAAACAGGGCATTGTCTTTTAGGACTTACCCTGATCAATTGCTATCAAATTTTGAGAGTTTCATTCATTAAATAGATTCTTACATCGTATTGATTACCCACTTTTTTGAACTGTAGCTATTTTTAGCAAGTATTATGCCAGACAGTTTTGGGAAAAGGTACAAGATACTTTCTCTTTGGCATTCTTCTGCCAAGTTCCCATGCAATATATCCTGGCTAGAAGAGGAGAACATTGGTGCTACTTAGGATGTGGCCTAATGTTTTTATCTGTTGGTGTGTATAACCCTTATTCTGCGCATCTCTATTCCTCAGGATGATTTAAATAAAAAATAAAAATGTCTCTGTATATGTGTCTATGCATAACCTTTTATCACAGCTAAGCCTATGTACTGTACAACCATGGCAGAGAAATATGTATGCACTTTGCCAGTGCTGCTTTACTTGCTCTTTTGTTGTGGTTCCACTCTGTCCTGAGTGCGATAAATGAGCAGCAGTCATTAAGCAATGAGATGAGGTAAGCACTATAGCAAATTTATCTAGAAAGGTTGGAAAACGTTATTGTAATACCTAACATGCCAAGTCTGTTCCATTAAATAGTCCTGTTAAATTCCAACAGTCATTACATATCATAGAATCATAGAATAGTGAGGGTTGGAAAGGACCTTAAGATCATCTAGTTTCAATCCTCCTGCCATGGGCAGGGACACGTCCCACTAAACCATACTACCCAAGACTACTTCCAACTCAGCCTTGAACACCACCAGGGATGGAGCATTCACAACTTTCGTGGGCAACCCATTCCAGTGCCTCAGCACCCTTACAGTAAAGAATTTCTTCCTCAGATCCAATTTAAACTTCCCCTGTTTAAGTTTGAACCCATTACTGCTTGTCCTATCACTAAAGTCCCTAATGAGGAGTCCCTCACCAGCATCCTTTTAGGCCCCCTTCAGATATTGGAAGTCTGCTATGAGGTCTCCACACAGCCTTCTCTTCTCCAGGCTGAACGGCCCCAACTTTCTCATACTGTCTTCATACAGGAGGTGCTCTAGCCCCCCTTGTGGCCCTCCTCTGGACTTGTTCCTACAATTCCATGTCCTTTTTATGTTGAGAACACCAGAACTGCACACAATATTCCAAGTGAGATCTCATGAGAGCAGCAGAGTAGAGGGGCAGAATCACCTCCTTCAACCTGCTGGTCACACTCCTTTTGATGCAGCCCAGGATACGGTTGGCTTTCTGGGCTGCAAGAGC
>JASSUY010014271.1:0-19626 GCA_032466535.1 Forpus xanthops | reverse complement strand
TTCTCCTTCCCATTTCCCCAGGACTGGGGAAGAAAGAGAGGGGAGTGAGCAGAACTGTTTGAGGGGCCTCAAACCACGACACTTCCATACATTCTTGACTGTCTCTCCTACCCACAAATGCATCCTAGTTCACAACTTAGCTAAAATGACAGATTTAAATAACTCAGAAATTAGATGATGTGAGTTGTAGTGCTGACTTCTAGCTAAGCTAAGAAAAAAAAAACCCTTTCTGAACATACGCTACTTGAGTGTTTGAATTATTCCCAGTAGCTCTAGACACAAATTCAGTACTGCAACAAATGGTAAGGACCTCTGCTGATCACACCACTGATTTTTACTATGTGAAATTACATCATAATTTGGGATTCAATTGCTGTATTTAAGTTGTTCCCATGTTTATCACAGTTTCAACATTACTCTGAATTTTCACTAATCTTTCCTGTAGTGACATAAAATGGGAAGGATCTAGTATGAGGAGTGCAAAAGCCTTTTTCTAGAAACAAAATAGAAAAATCAAAGTCTTAAATTGTTGTTTCCATTAAGCTTCCTAATGCTAACTCAATTAGTTCATAATATCAAATTCAAATATTAATGCACTTGTGGATTAAGTTTGGCCTGAATAGCAAAAAGAGACCATTACTCTCCATGATGTTGCTATAGATGGGTAATCATTTTTAATGAATAATTTATTTGATGAATTTTGTCCTTTTCTCTGGTCATAAAGACTTCATACTCTTCTCAAAGTTAACAGGAAAAAGTGAGCAATAGAAAATTTGTAATCCATTTTTCTTTGCACCCTAAAAAGACTGTGACTCAGCTGATATTTTAGTATTTCTGGTTTGAACAAATTTTGAGTAGAACTTTACAATGCACATTATCAGAGAATTGTTTATAAAAAAAAAAAAAATAAAAATTGCAGGGTTTCATTTTCAGGAAATGCTATGTAACATTTGTATACAATATGCAATTTATATTAAGCTTCTTCCCTGTTCTGTTGCAGGATTGCTCCAACATGAGACATACCTAGTTAGAGAAAATGGTTTTGGTTTTTAAAAATGAATAAACATTAACAATACAATTGTAATACATTCCCAGTTACTAACAATAGATATAAAGCTGATAATGGTAAGCAATCATCTGATTCCTAGTTATAACATAAAATGAGCTGGTTTCTTCCATTCCTTCCAAAGAATATGCAGAGTTTTTTTGCAAAACTTATCAGAAAAAAATACTACAAAGTCATAGAAATTTGACATCATACTTCTGAAAACTATTTTCTTATGGAAGTGAAACAATGAATGGTACTTAACAATGAATATTACTCAGTGCAAATTCTGTAGCTACTCTTAATCTACCCTACACCATTGCCTTACAGAGTACTGTACAGAGAACTGAAGTTCATACAGAATATTCACAGGAGTCCCCAAGTTGATTTCTAATCTTCTGCAGTCCTGAGAACTAGATTGCATGCCAAAAAATGCCAGTGCATATATCAATATTCTGCAAGTGCTGATTCTCAGTAGGAACATACTGACACATTTCTAGACACTTAAATGAAATCACAAAGTGTTGCTAAATAGAGGAGGGTCACAAAATCATCGAATCATGGAATGGTTTGGGTTGGAAGGGTCATTAAAAATCATGTAATCCCAACCTTTCTGCCATTGGCAGGGACACCTTCCACTAGACCAGTTTGTTCAAAGCCCCATCCAACCTGATCTTAAACACTGCCACAGACAAGGCAGACACAACTTCTCTAGGTACCCTGTACCAGCGTTTCACCACCCTCACAGTAAATAATTTCTTCCCAATATCTAATCTAAATCTCCCCTCTTTCATTTTAAAGCCATTCCCCTTGTCCTATCCCTACATGCCCTTGTAAAAACTGCCTCTCCAGCTTTCTTGTAGGCCTCCTTTAAATACTGGAAGGCTGCTAGAAGGTTCAATCAGAAAATGACATTGTTATGATGTGCAGGCTTTTCTAGCAACTGAACAGACCTACAGAAAAAAACAGATGTGAAAGATAGCTAACAAAGAGATTTATGCAACATCATAGAATATTCAGAATTTCTCATTTTTCATAAAACAAAAAAAAAAAACCCACAAGCTGGAAATATTTAATATATCTATCTGAATAGCAATAGAAAAAACATTCACTAATTTCTCTGCCTTCAATTAAAGCTATTGAAAAAGTATTCTACTCATCTCTCTGTAAACTGCTATTTTCTGGTGCTGTTAGACTGTAATCAATGGGATTGATACCAACATCACTCCAATATTCAAACTCATTCATTTACAGACAAATATTCTCTATTTTGTGTGTTTTATGAGTACAGTATGCAATGTATATGGTGTTGACTAATCAGCTGTTGAATTGCTGTTTCCACATTACAAATTGAATTATGCCTTTTCAAATTAAAAATTACTTCCATGGGTAACTGCCTCCTAGACACCTATTTTTCAAGAGCAGGGAGACCACATTTCAAGGACATGGAATAGCTACTTCTTGTTACACCAGCTATCTGGCATGCAATCAAATGCTCGCTCCTGCTATCTCTACATATTTTTAGTTTCTTCTTTCAGATCCTTGGAATCTGTGAAATACACAGAATAGGATTCTATTCCTTTCCAGTTTGTTAGAATGGTCAGAATTTACTGACAATATATAGAGGCACATATGTATATACACACTGATACACATAAACAAATACACATCCATAGATACACTAACATATTTTCCATATTTTTTCCCCTAAAAATTATATCTGGTCTCAAATTGAGGCATGAAATTGAAAGTCACCTGATATTGAACCTGGCAATGGGAAGGAAAGACAACAAGAAGGATCCACAGGTATATTGATAGCAAACAGAAAATTAGAGAAAGTATGAGTAGTAGAAGAGGTTTTATGAGAGAAGGCTCAGGATAGTCTTCTCAGTGTATACTTGGCGGGTGTATGAAGGACTGATCCAGACACTTTTCAGTGGTGTCCAGTGGCAGAACAAGAGGCAGTGGACACAAATCCTGATACTCAGAAAATTCTATTTAAACACAAGAAAAAACTTTTTTTGGAGACTTCAACCTTTGAGTTGTTCAAACCCAATGGATTCCATCCCAAGCAACTTGATCTTGTTGACTCTGCTCTGAGCAAAGGGGATTGGCGTACCTGGTCATCAGAGAATCCTAAACTCAATCATCCCCTAATTCTGTAATGTAGTGAAGGAATTAGAATTTAATTCAGGGAATTGCTACTCCCACCAGCAGTGTAATTTCCCTGCCTTGACTCTTCTGTCAGATTAAGTGCATCAGAAGAATCATGTCCTGAAAAATCAAGACCCTAGTACATATATACATATGCATGAATGTGTATTTTTTTTCTGTATGTTAATATGAGTAATCATCTGAAAAAAAAAAAAAAAAAAAAAAAACAAACCCAAAAAAACTAACAACACTCCACATACAAAAATTTCTAAAGTTTAGATTTTTTCCTGATTTAAGACTATCAGGACATTAAGGTATGATTAAATAAATCAATGTAATATACAACTATATTTTGAAATTAGTACTAGCAATTTTCTGTATTTCTGAATTGTTGCAATTTTCTCAAAGCTCTCACAATATTATTTTTCTATTTCAACTCAAGGCTATTTTTTTTCCCTTGTTAATCAAATATCCCCTGATCCAAAGCAGCAAACCCAACTGTCATTTTTAAACCTAATTGTATTATTTTAATAGGCTTGAATATATAAATGCTTTTGTAATTTAGCATAATTGTCTCTGGCTTGGTTAGGAATAAAGAAAAGGAAACAAAATATACTTTTAAATGTTGCTACGCTGCCTCGAGAAGAAACAATAGAGATAGAGTTTATGTGCAGTCTGGTTGCTACCGAGTATGTTAATTACCTTTTATCAAAACAATTCGATGTTACTAGGAAATAGAGCGACAAAGGCCACAGTTGGTAATGAAAGAAGGATGCCTTACCAGAAGTGACTAATAATAATGCTTGAGTTGCTGAAGTAACCAGATTGTCTCCTAAAAATGTATGCTTTGACATTCACTTATCAATGCTACTGAAATGCAACTCTTATCATAGCAAATTTCATTTCCGTTTTAGTGATGAATATGCAGATTCTTCCATTATTTGAATGTCTCATTTATTTCTTTTTCATGCATACAGGAAAAGAAATGCTTCTTGTGGGCAGATTTCACTCCCTGAAAGGGACAGGCAGTGGCTTCACTTTCTTACAGTTTTGCTTTTGGGCCATGGGTGATTATGCAGTAGTTTCACTTTGGATTAAGGTGCAATAGTTTCTTTTTGCTTTACCAAATTATTTCTGTTTTGTTGTCACTTGTTACGTTGCCTCTTTTAGCCACAAAATCTACTTAGCATATGACAAAATACACTGAATGTGCTATTTCCTAGAGAATCAAAGAATTTTGTTTCAGATATGCTTCATGCCCGTACTGCTATAAAACCTCAAAAAGCCTCCGTTGGGTCTGAGTCACAAGAGTCTTACATCTTTAGTTGCCATTTTCATCCCTGCAGTGAAGACAAATGTACGTTTCTTAGCTTTCTCCTATACTATTACAGAAATCATCTGGAACAGACTGCCAAGGAAGTTGTGAATGCTCCATCCCTGCCAGTGTTCAAAGCCAGGCTGGACAAGGCCTTGAGCAACCTGGTCTAGTGGGAGGTGTCCCTGACCATGGCAAGGGGTTGGAACTTGATGGTCTTAAGGTCCTTTTCAACTCACACTATCCTATGATTCCATGACTCTCTGTTCTGTATGTTGACATGACAGCTACATGACTGAATACAGGACAGCAAAAAGGGAAAATGCCTCTCAAGGGTGCTTTGAAGCAAGACCATGCTACAGGCAGGGAATGCCCTGGCAGCACTGTTGATATTTTATTTATTAAAATGTATATGCAGCTGGTCAGCAGATTTCAGACCAGTCAGTGCAGCACTTTTTGTGCAGGGATTCCTGGAGTAGGACAGAGACTGAGGGTCTGTATAGCAAATATAAATGTGTAATAGTAATGAAACATGAGACAGGAATCAAAATAGAAGGACAGGAATCTCATGTTCAGTGCATGACATTTGACAGAAATGAATTCCATAAAGCCAACTATTTTGATTTGCTAAAGGTTTTTCTTGTCACATATGTAAATGGTTGCCAATTGAAAGAACAAAATCAAATCCTACTTCCTTGGTTGATATAAAACAAAAGTATGACTTTCTCACCTTTGAATATTGTCTGTATAATTTGCACCAACATAGGCACACAATATAATCCTGGGAATAAGTGATTTCTGATACTTCAGAGCAGGAAATCAAAATGTTTTTCAGGTGCTAAATATTACAGGCTGCTTTCAGTAAAAGGTATGGGACCAATATAAACAGGTCTCACTGGGAATTCAACCAATTAGTTACGAAATTGAGCAAGAACAACAATTGAAATTCCAGATAACACTTTTTGGTTAAATATTTGCCTATGTTCAGTGTGTAGTCTGTCTAATGTAAGAAGATTTATCTCTTCTAATTTCAGACATCTGAAAATTTATTGTCCAAATTTGAGCGTTAGGGTACGTACAATGATGAAGAAAAAATAGATTTCACTAGAACAAAATTTGTTTAACCCATATAGATACCTATTTCAGGATGAGAGGAATTCTCTCTGGAAATACCTCTTCCTTGACTGTAAAGGGAATCTGACAGTTCATGCTCGGATACTGAAATTACAGTAACTTAGAAGACGATGTAAAGCTACCCATGATGACTGCAAGAGATACAGAAGACTACTGACACTTGACGTGCATGTAAAAGCATCAAGTTGAAACAGCCTATAGTGTGAGACTGTAACAGAAAGTAAACACTAATCTTGAGAAATGTAACAGAAATCTTTCTGGAAAAAAAAATGTATTTGAGCACAATTTAAATTATAAATGGCTAAACATTTTGTAAGCCTCTTTACAAGAACCTCATAAAAATATATTACCCCCTAAGAAACCTGACAGTTTCTCAAGTCTTTAATCTGAGTATGATCTACAAGCCACATTGCTTCATTATCACTTTGGCATGGTTCTGCTGAATGTAGTGTCAATATGGGTCTGTTTAGGGAACACACTGATTAGTGTCATAGTATGGCCAAAACTAGCTTTCCTCAGTCATTGCTTGCTTAATTGAATTTAAGAAAGTTATCCTGAGGCTGAAATTAAACTTGTAAGTCAGCCTCTACCTTCTTCATAAGAAATCATGAGCAGACTAAAGGTTGCAACAAAAACTGGCCCAGACAGGAGTTTAGATCTTATGATGCTGATATATTTTCAGTAGTAAATATTCAGTCAAGTGTTAGTAAAGTTCTCAGGTTTTCCATTCAACACCATCTCATGTATCAATATTTCTAGATTTTGGACTGAAACATGAACACAGGTAATTTAAAGGCAAGTACTGAACATTCTCCCCTCTACCTTGCCCTCCCCAAAGGCTACATGCTATAAAATCTAATAAATTTATTTACTTTTTTTTTTTACTATAGTTCAGACCCAGCTAGAACTTTTTTTCTTAAAAAGTTATTACAGTCTTATAAACACTAATTTGCCTGTTGAATTGCTGATTCTAATGTTTTCCAGTTAAGCTACTGGTCAAGAATGCAACAGAATGCAGGAGATTTTAACTCTCATAAGTGATAAGTGTTGTAAAATCTGAAAATCCTGTCTGTGACTTACAATAGACTTCAGAGCAGACCACTTGAAACAGCAAAACTGATTAATTTGGAGGTATTAGTCTACTGAAATTATTCAGGAAAGCTACTCTACCTGACACTGAGGGAACTCTGCTACTGAAAAAATTGCCTCAAGGGACCTAATATCACACTTTCACGGGCAGGCGAAAATTTCACTTATAGTGCTTGTAAAGAATGGATTATTGGAATGTTTACATATATTATGAATTGTAGACTTTAAAACCAGTGGGTTATAAAACTACCACATCAAGACTTCTCATCTAGAACAAAAATGAGTGCAAAAGTAAAGATAAAATGGTCTGGGGATAATCTGTGCCTTCTTCAAGCTACCACATAATGTCCAAGTTTAATATTTATAGCATTAAGTATATTTCTTAATTATAGTACTTATTGAAAAGGAGTTTTATAATACTAGAAGGGATGAAAGAGAACAGGACTGGGATTATGCAAGGAATACATGCAGACAACAAGAGTGACTATTACGAACATTTTTTACTCACTTCCTTTTATTGTTGCTGTGAATAAAACAGTGAGTGAAGAATATTAGTATTTTTAAAGGGAGTAAGTAGTAAAGCAGATTCTGCCTGAACAGTACTAATATCTCACTGTAAGGCTTTATATGTCTAACCATCTAGATTGGTATTACGAATATGAAACTTACTTACAATCTTTCCTTTTGTGTCATGTCTTACATTGTTGTTCTTATAGAATAATGGCTCTGTAAAGAACCCAGCGGAACAAGGGTGGCCAATTGTTAAACACACAGTGAGAAGCACAGTGAGAAGCACACATTGTAGTCCTTTCCAAAGAATTAGCTGACATAAGGCAAATGGGACCAAGGGAAGAGAAAGAGACTAAGTGGCTTGATCAAAGAGAGTGGCAAGTCAAAGGCAAAAACTGAATCCAGGTCCCTCCAGTCTGAGGTCCCTTTACTCAAGTCATTTAAGCTCCATGTTATCATATGACCTATTTGAAGCTTCTCACTTTCCCATATCAATAGTGATCATGTATTATTTAATGTTGAGTAAAAATGTTATTGTACTTGCTCTTAAGCCGTATCACAGCATGTTACCACTAAGAGAAGCCAAACCAAACCAGACTTTAACATACAGTCTTCAGCACACAGTAACGAATGTGTTATTCCCATCTGCTTCACAACCCTAATTATTTGGGCTGAAATTTTCCAGTGCCTTGGGAATTTGTTTAAAAGGTAGATAAAATGCCTCTCTATTTGAATACAAATTCAAATCCACACCCCGAGTCATAACTACACTACTTAGTTCTTACCAACAAATAGCTCACATAACTTCTGCCACAAAAAAAAATATAGCAAATTTTAAATATGACTGATTTATAAGGGCAAAGGTTTGGAAGCTCTACTCAATCACAAGTATACTCTGAAGTTAGACCATGGTTTACTGTCTTCTGCAGAATGAAGAATGGTATGCAGTCCGGACAAGACCTCTCTCAAAACGAAATACACAGCTGTCATCCATCTTCCACTTCTTGATGTCTTTGATATTGTTGAAAGATTTTTATGCAATTTGCTCTTAAATTTTTATTCCAGTGCTTCAATGGCCTTAAGTGTTAGAAAGTTTAGGATCACATATGCCTATTTCTTTCTTTTTTTTTCCTAATATGCATCTGGAGAACTTCTAAGTTTTGGGGTTTTTATATATACTTTTATCACGTTTCAAGACTTTCTCTTAACTGAAAACCTCCAGCTTCCTCCATTTTTTTCACAGAGTAACACTGTATTGCTTCATAATTCTTATTACTGTTGCTTTACTATTTGCAATTGTTTTTTCTTGGTTGTGTCCAAACCTAAACAATACACAACACAGAATGGAGTACATTTAAGTATCTTTCTGAAAATTCTTCTGCCTGTCCATCCCATTATATACTTTGTGGTTTTTTGGCAATGTCACACTATTTGTGACTTCTTCTCAGTTTGTAATGCCTTATGGCCATAAAAGGATTTTTCTTTAAAATGCTAAATAATAAACCATTCCCTACCCTGTACTTTTACTGCTATTTCTCCCCAATTTTCCTTTTCTTTTTTTTTTTTTCTTAATTTGAATTCTTCCCAATGGTTTCTTCAACATATCAGAATTTTTAATGTTGCAGATTCAACCACAAGCAGGTTAATATAATTGAAAATTGATTAAACATTGTTCTAGAGTCTCATCCAAACCAGTACCATGAATATTAAGTAACATCAGATATAGAAGAGATCTGGTAGAACCCTTCCAACATATTCATCTAAACCAGTGCTGAAGCACTGATTAGTCTTTGAGAAAGACTTTCCAATCAAGGTTATGTATAGCCTGATCATAGAGCTGATGACCAGTAAATATAAAAAAATTAGATAAAACTCCAGAAAAGACCTCATGTCACTCAGAATGTATCACAAATTTATAACTGCATGAAGTTTGACAGCACTGTTATATATGAGCTAAAAGAACATGAACAGAGAATCTTATTCAAAACAGTAGTCACTTTTACAGTGTGAAAAATTATTTTCCAAGACTCTCTTATTAGCAGCATCATGCATTATACAACAGTGCTGCTTGTTTAAACTGTTTTTTTCTGATAAGAAACACTGCATTTTAAAAAGCAACCTCTATTTTAATATTTAATACCTCAGCATATCTAGATCTCCAAAAGTGGCCTGCTATCTAGGCAAGTAATTCACTTCGTGTAATGTTAAAAGCATTTCTGGCATTTTATGTTATATGCTTTTTAATGACTGCATTTTCCTATCATTAAAATTGGATTAATATCTTTCCTTAAGTAGTCTGCTGAATGCTAAAAGAGTAAATCTGACATGGTTATTCATACCTTGTATATAACATAGAGACCTACACATCAGTTTGTTTTTCTTCTAAAAGGAAATGGGTTTGCTTCAAACCTCACTATATCCAAAGCTCATCCCAGTTATGGCTGGGCACCAAGGGAAAAAACACAGACTCGTTACTTTCAAATTTCTTTAAACTAGACCATCAAATGCTAAGTTACCATTGCTCTTACTGGCATTTAAATGCAGCAATGAAGGAAACATATAAATTCTTCAAAATTGCATGTGGTCTAAAATTTGTAGAAAAGAAGCCCTCAGAGCTGTGTGGTTAAGTCTTAGGAACACTTTCAACAACAGTAAAATGAAAACCAACACTTTATTTTATCCTCATCTCTAATGTAAGTTACTTCATTGTCTGCATTTCCATCTTTGTAGAAAATATGCACTTATGGAAGCGTACTTAGAAAAGTTTGGTGTTTTTTTCCTGAGGTTTGTGTTTGTCCCTAGTAAGAACTGAAAATGTTTTATTGATTACAGAACAGCAAAAATGAGCATTCATAATATTCCTGAGGTGAAACAGGAATTATTGAATTATAATCAAATATTGTGTACTGTATTTCCGTGGTTTCCTCATTTTGGTTTATTTTTTTTTTCTCCTCATATTCACTTCAGGTTATGTATTGCATTCTAAATTGCAGCCTTCACTCTAACCTGTGAATGGCCTTATATTTTATCAGTCTTTTTCTCTTTTTACCCTCCAGTAAGAAACAAAAAAGAAAGAAGCGCATAAAACAGAGATCAAATTTTCCACCATTTCTTTAGACAAATGAAAGTCAAAACATCTCCACCCATTTATGACAATTAGAAAGGTTAAGTGAGAGAACTTGTTGTAAGAAATAGCTCTTAATTACTAAAGTTGTAACAAAAAAACACGAGAAAAATAAGGATGATTCTGTCAGAGCCAAACCAGAAGAAATTCCCTGACACTTTTTGCATATTAGGAAGATCATGCTGTCTTCCCACTTCGACCGAGTTCTTAAACTTCTTAGAGATCAGTGTGGAGCTTTGATATAAAAGACATTAGAATGGTCCTTATGACCTAATTCCATTATAAACCATGCACATTCATTCCCCCACCATTTAGACACCACAGCTGTGAGACAACAGTGAACTGCAGCTGATTTTAGAAAACCACATACCAGTATTCTTTTCATTAACTTTACACTCTGAACTGCAAATATTGGCAGTGTTTAATGGGAAACAAATGCTTTGCTGAGAGCACTATATTAAACTATTCCCTAAATTAAAACCAAACTAGACTAGGTAACAGTGGCAATAAAAAACCATGCAAAATAGTTTCAGAATCCAGCCTCAGAGACTTAGTCAATATCTAAGAATTCAAACACAGATCTGCTTGCCTCTTCCTCCTCTGAGACCACATGAATATACATCTTTACTTCAGAAAAAGAAGATAAAATCTTCCCTGCCCTTGGTATACAAAATGGCAATAGCTGCATATCAGTAAAGGCCAAAACCAAAAGCCTGATTATCCTAATATTCTGTAATTCATATAATTCAGCTTTCTCCAACATATTTATTACCAGACCCAGAGATCTGAACTCTGCTGTTCTTCTCCCTTCTTACAATGTACTCACAACAATAAATCTAGTCTGTTTTTATATGACTACAAAAAAAGTTCCCTTTTCCTCCGTAGCTACAGTTACAGCTCACTATGTAAGGGATGTAAGAGACAAACGGGTAGTGTGATGCATGAATGGGAAGATCAGTTATAGCACCTATCCTTGGAGTGATAAGTGAATGTTCCTTGCAGGCATACTACAGGTTCTTTGAAAATGTTGTCCTCCATTACAGCGAATAGACACTTATATTAGTGGTTATTATATATTGATTTCCCTTTAGAAGCAACAGTTCCTTCACCCACATGATCTGTTATTCTCATGCATGCTGACATTTCTAATGTAATATCTTTAAATAAAGTACAATAGCCTATTTGTCCTACTCACTGGAATTACTCTCTGGAAACAATGGCAAGTATTTCAAAGGATTTCATAAATTTCATCAAAATCGCCTACATCAAATTCTAAGAAAAGCATCTGTAATTTGCTGTTTTCAAAACTGCCACAGAGTGCTTCATTATCTTGTCTTAGTAGTGTAAAGAAAGTCCCATAAGAGAAAACTATTTTCCACACCAGTAGCACTACTATAATTAACCCCCTACTGAGCTGTCCTTAGCCCAGGGCTCAGTCAAGAAATTATATCTGGAAAAGAGCTTTTGATTAGGATAAACTTCTAAATTCATTATGCAGAACTCCTAGCTAGTGTGGATAATTCAAACACCTTTTTAGAAGTTATTTAATGAGACAATAAGAATCCATGGGACAGGATATTTGAAGTTCCTACTAATATACATGTACTATACTATATATATGGTATATACTATCATTCCTTAAAACTAAAAATAAAAAAGAGCGACTTTCTGCCTGTGACAGATTTGCTAAAAACTCCCTCAAGAACATATAAATTAGTATTAATACGGAGCAAATCTCAAGTGATTCAGAAAACAGGGCTTAGTTCTGCATCTCAGAAACTGTGAATACTACTGTGAAGTATACCCTCTTGGAGCAATTTCTGAGGCAACATGCACAGGCCTGTGTTGATTCATCTCTCAGAAAAGGTCAAGACTTCTTTATTATCATCCTGAATAACTCAGCTTGGTTATTCAAAGCATAGTTGTGGAGAGAGAAAGATTTTTTAACTCCTTATAAAGACTGGTTCCCCTTCCACTGTGCACTGGACATTTCTGGTTTTAAATACTCCTTCCTTATACCCATCCCATAGTCCTGACATTCATATTGGCCTAGGAAGACAGCCCTCTGGAAAGCACAGAAGTGGTGGCTGCTTTGCTGATCAAGTATTTGCCACAGAGGATTCCCTGCTGCCACAACCAGGAGTACCACGTTAGTCCATGAGGACCTATACTGCTTGGCTTCTTCCCACCAGCGATGTTCCCACAGCAGCTTTGTTCCTCTCAGAATAGCACTCGCCAGTCTGAACCCTCAGGTAGAATGGAAGGGGGTCTTTTTTCATCGTGGTAGGTGGTGTTCATACCTAAAAGTTTGATTTCAAGTTGCTGCACTGCAGCAGACCCTGTGTGAGAGACGAAGAGTCTCTTGGGCAGGTTTGGCAGCTCTGTTTTGAACATTCATGTTGTTCCTACCACAGTGGTAATAGTGCAAAGCAGATGGGAGGCCCTATATTGGTGGGTTTATGTAAATTTATGCAAATCAGGATTTAAAAGTACAGCCTGAGGGTTAGAAAGGTCTTGCTGCCAGGAAAAGGAATCTCCTGCCAGGAAGTATGAAGCTCCATATAAAGTCTGGAAATTCTGAAAAAAAGACTAAACCAGGTAAAAACATACTCAGAAAAAGAACCCTGACATACGGCAGGTATGGAAAAAATGGAGTTAGGAGTGGCATGTGGCAGCCACTATGCCCATGGGCGTGCTGCATACAGCAACACTGCCTGTTCCAGAAAGTGGATGTCAAAGTTCAGGAAAGCACAGAACCTATATGTGCTGACACTGTCCTATGATTCTATGAATGCCTCCAAGTTGTCGTGGTTTAAGGCCCTCATGCCACACAATTTTGCCTTAAACCACGACACAAGTGAACAGAACTCCATCAGTAGGCAGTGTTGTCCTCACTGCTGGAGGACAGCTCTGGGAAGGTCTAATCTGCTGCCACTTGTGTGGCCAGAATCTTCCAGCAGATTTGATGAAGTCATTTTTGTTCAAACATAAATTTTTCTTTTATCTCAGACAGTAAATGGATGCTGGAATGAACAGCTTTATTTTCACATAATCCCAGCTGAGATTTCATCCAACCTGGAAACACGGCAAAGAGTACACCAAGGAATTATTTAGATACTCTCCATCCTCACAAAAGGAGCATAAAACTTCAATGACAACAGCAACAAAATCAAAGAAATGCTAAAACTCCCTGGCCAAGTGTCTCACCAAGTCTGTCTTCCTTTTACTGCTCTTCATTGAATCATAGAATCATAAAATGGTTTGGGTTGGAAAGGACCTTAAAGATCATGCAGTTTCAACCCCCTGCCATGCTCAGAGACACCATCCACTAAACAGGTTCCTCAAAGCCTGGTCCAACCTGCCCTTGAATACTGCCTGGGACGGGGCAGCCACAAATTCTCTGGGCAACCTGTGCCACTCTTCACCTGATTTCTTGCGCTAAAAAAAAAAAAACCTGGTGAAAATGCATTTACATGGCTTCTCTGCCTGTCTCTACTACTGGACCAACTTCCTTATAATCTTCATATGGCTGTTTTACAAGCATGCAAGGCTTGCATGGTGCCTTTCGCCTCCTCCCACCACAAGCCAGAGGAGCACTAATATCAGGGTCATGCAAGTGACCTGTCCTCATCCTGCTTGCAACAGGTCTGCTCTAACCCCACTTAGGAGGCAGTGGCAAGTTTTACATATGTAGATGATTCATTTCTCACTTATGTGATGTATTATGGTTATTCTGGAAACAATCAAGGACACTGAATGTGAAAGCCACTATAATTCTACTGTGCAAGCACCATAACTTCATACTGTGAAGCTAACTTTAAAAATATGATTGGAGTATTATGTTTCTGTGTTATTTTCTTACTGGAACACAATAAATTCTTGTCAAGCCTGCTAAAATTGGAGGATTTTATTCAGCTAAAGCTTAAATCAATCTGACTTATGCAAAATTTAAGAGGGATAAGAAAGGTGCCCTTTGCCATATCTCACTGGCACCATATATACCTTGAGATCAATGTGCCTTTCAATATTCATCATGATGGGCTTTATTCTAAATTCCCATGGGTGCACCTATGATTTTTCATGTGCAGTCAGTGGAAGTGAGAGCAGGCAGAGTGCTGTTCCACATACATTCAGCTTAGAAAATGAAATTAGAGAAGATTTGTCCATTACCATTTTAAGATGCACACTTTTTAAGCAGCTATTTTTGGTTCTGAGCATTTCTGTGCTCAGCCAACTGTCCTCCCTTTGCCATTAATCTTTACTTTGCTTGATCAGGTAGCCTGTCATTTGGTACCTCCCTGTGGCTTTGTTAGACTCACAAGGTTTGATCTGCTTTTGCAGGTGGAAAGGTCTTATTCTGTCTTCAAAATATGAAATCTACATCTGCTAGCTATGGGGAGGGAGGTCCAGACAAAACGGATAGCTCTTATTGCATGGAGAAGCTGTATGCCTCCAAACCATGACTGAAAAACCCTCTGATGTGTAGTGTGCACAGTCTCACAGTCTGTACCTGAAATTTGAATTAACCAAGGAAGAATGTCATTAATGTATATAATGAAATGGTGCTACATAAAAAAAAAAAAAAAATAATTGCAAGTAGAAAATAAGGTTCTCTTATTTCATCTGCAAACTCTGCTTATCATCTTTCTAAAAAAAAAAAAATCTAGAAAAAATCCAAGGCTCTATCTGCTTTCTGTATTTTTTACAATTTCTGAAGGTTTTTTTCCAAGGATGATGAGGGACAAGATCTTTTTTAAACAACACTTTGAATCTCATCCAACAAAGATTACAATAAATCTTCAAACCATTTCTGACCATATGTCACAACTCCTGAAGGCAAATGAAGTCTTTCACAGCTTTTAAATAATCTTTGGCAATGGCATTTGTTAAAAACATTTCTCTTCCTCCCCACTCTTTCCTTTGTCACAATTGAGAGGGAGAGGTTGTGCTTTCATTCACCCTGTTTCCAGCATCACACATCATGACCTAAACATTAAAAAACCCACAAAAGGTCTACTAAATGTGTGCAAATTAAGAAACCTGTTATCCCCACAACTCACACAGTTTTCAAACTGAAGAAACTGCTTACATTCCCAGACTATACTGCTGACTGAAAGGCAAACTGCATTTACTTTGGGTTTTATAAATCAGCTCCAGACAGAGAAACAAGTAACTGTTAACCTCTGTTTAGAAAGCTTGCAAGGGCTGAATTCTATAAATCACTATATTTACCACACTTAATAATATGATTTTTGTATCTGTTTTCTCCTGCTGAAAGGCTCAGATCAGCACTGAGAATCTTGTGAGTTATGCAGATCAGTCTAGCAAACCTGGGAGAAGGCTGCACTGAAACAGCAAGCATTTTGGCACATTTTTTTTCATATGAGAGGTTTTGAAATAGAAGCAAAACCCACTGCATTTTAAAATATTTGTTGACAGCATGCATTTATCCATAGGCTCATTTTTCTTTATATCATAGGTTTAGAAATAGAAGCAAAAAGCACTATGTTTTAAAGTATGCATCGTTGAAAACAACCCTGATGCTGTGAAATGTGTGATATCCAGAAGCTGAAGACTTTATCAGTAGTGAAATGCTACATTTACTGGATTTCACTTCTCTAGAAACTACATAGGGAACCCAAATACAAAGCATATCCTTTATTCAACCACATAACTTAGCGTTCATATTTCTTGCAGAATTCTTAATCTACCAATCCACTCATAAATTTCATACACAAACACACACTTTTTTTCAGTATGGATAATAATACATGCGACAGTCAGGAGTAAGGAATCTGATTATAATGTTCCAAATACTCTTGATCACATTTCTACGTCTCAAAAATCAGCCTTAAAAAAAGCAAACCTCAAACAACACAACGACATTTATTATATATTGAAAATCTTGCTTGACACCCAGGCTTATTCTTTATTATAACTTCAGAGCTATCTACAATTTACTCTGACAAATAGATGCACAAGCTGATGTATTTCACTGGCCTCTGTGCATTTAAAAGCCAAAGTTCCTCAGTGGAGTTTCAGAACCTCAGCTGTGCAAAGCTTTACATTTAAAATGCTCTTTGGCACATACATACTTTTAAAAGTCTAGACCCTGATTTTAGAAAGCTTTACTTTCACAAGTTTGATGCCAAGTTGGTTCAGAGCACGGTCAGTGTGAGCTTGTAGCTATCTTTTCCCATCTGGGCATTTTCCTTGGTGGGGAAAAAAATGCTTCTAGGAATAAGGCATCTGTTACAGAAACAGAAGAGGTATGGGATCTGGAATGTATTTGGGGATTTATGAAGCACGGGGATGAACAACCTGGAATTTCCTCAGTGTCATAGCGATGATTTTACACATCACATTTGAGGCAATCAGTTGATTTATTTCTTTCTTTTTTCTTTTTTTTTTTTTTTTTTCCGAGAATCAGAAGCAAAGAAGAAGCTGAAGAATGCAGTGGTGGTTCTCACCTTAGAGTCTATCCTTTAAATGGAAGACCTGGGTTTAACATTTACCTCAGCCAGGAGAATATGTCTAAACCTTCAAAGAACATGTCTTCATCCCTTCTGCATCTTAGAGTGCAGTTGCTATTGTAAAACATTGCCTATGGTGAGCAAACAAACAGAATGCATAGGTGAGGTCTATCTCAGTACTTCTAAGTTAAAATAACAGTTTCAGCCTAAAGAATATTACAAATATATACATCTAGAATCAGAATTCTATTTAAACCTCTATGCAATTATCTTTTGCAACACATACTTAAAGCTAACCTGTCTGGCAAAACAGGTGTCTTCACCTTCAGGACATAGTGAAACACACCATACGTCAAGTATTTGTTGAACACATAAGCAGAAACTGGTACCCATATGCCTATGTGTCCTCTCTGATGAATGAAAGGCATGACATGCATAAATGCTTTGAAATCCAGGCAAGTTTCTCTGAGCTGTATTTTATGCTTTCCATTAATTATATAGGAGAAAAGGGAAGATCTGGAACTGAAGCAGTCTTTAAGGAGGGAGGCAAATAAATAATTGACTACTGCATTGCTTCAGATAGCCTCCACATTCTTTTCCCCTATGATATCTCTTTCAAGCTTCAGGGAATTAATAAATTAGACCACTGATCCATATATTACACCTGCCGTGGGGGACCACAAAAAAATGAAAAAAATAAATCAGGATGGAAATATTTCATCTTGTAATTTATTCCCCTTTACTATTGCTTAACATCTTCCCAACTGGAAAAAAAAAAAAAAAAAAAAAAAAAAAAACAAAAAAAAAAAAAAAAAAAGCAAAAAGTCTATTTAAAAACCTAGATTTAAAAGTGATCATGACTATTTATTTATTTATTTAGTAGCTTACATGAAAATACGAAAGTCTGTTTCTAGACATATACAGAAAACACTACATCCACAGGCAATTTGTTGTACACATATGTGTTTTAGATAAAAATCATTTTTGATCTACAATTTGCTGCATTTGATCAGTTATGATAAACCATAAAAGTTGTGGGAAAAAATAATACAAAAAATTGTAAGGGCCTATTCCTGAACTTACTATATGAGAAATGGCAGTTCAATCTAAATCTAGTCAATTCATGAACTGTGTTATTTCTTGACTGAGCCTATGTGCAAGGTGTGACCTAAGAACATGCTGTGGCTGTACAGTTCCTGTTTGCCATTAAAAACAGAGCTTGAGAAGGAGGTGCTAATGCCTCATCTGCCACCTAGTCGTTAAGAGGTTCAAGCTCCCGCACACAGCCTGGAAGATTAAAGTTAAATTTCCTTCTCTTCTAAGAAGAGACAGGGATCAGCAGATGGGAGTGTATTGTGATTTTGGCATGAATTTATTTCTGATGAACACCCTAATTTAGTAAAACAGAGTCCCTGTGTGAGAAAGTAGAATCCCGAGACAGTCCTTCCCATTCTCTTCACAGCCAACAGTTGTCTTCTTGAGAATTTTCTTCAAACTTACATGCTGAAAATTCATGCCCATGGCTTCAGATTCCATAATATATATTTCTGTAAAATAATTAGTCTGTTCTTCCAGTGTCCTAATTTTTTCCTCTCTAGCTATGAAAGCACAGTGTACCCAAGAAAACACTGTGAAGGAGCTGCTATTATCTATTCCTTCCCTCATAATAAAAAAAACCTCACCAAGAATACCACTTAAATGCCATAGTGCAATATGGAGGAAGATTTAGACATTATCATTAAGCTTTCAAACTGTCTAGTTCCAGATTTAGCTGGCTTCTTTCTGCTGATGTCATTTAATTATAAATGCTGAAGCTTTTAGCAGCACAGAATCAGATATGTTTGGTTATGAATGATTAAGTGTGCATAAAGTTTTTACCAGCACATTAATCATCGGGAATAGAAAGAAGCATGACACTAGTTAAAAATTCACCGCTTTACTGCCCATGGGAAGTGTAAAGTTTTAGCAGACAGTCAGAGATTGCTCACCTTTATGACAGGCCAAGCGCTGAGTAAGATTCGTTGAATTTGCATTCCCCTAAACAGTACTTTCATTCTGTTAATGAGAGTAATTGTCCTTTGACAATATCAATAGGAGCAGCAGGAACAACAGCAGTGGCAAAATCAGATTAAGAGTCTTAATTATGCTTTATTGGATGACCGCTCCTGGAAATTAAAACAGACTCTGAAGAACAAACTTGTTCAAGGGAACACAGGAATTTCCATATAGCCTCGTATTTACCTGCCTAGCTCTGGCCAAATTGCTCACTTTTACCATTGTGTGATCCAGCACAAATAGTTTTATACAGCAGAACAGCAGCATACAGGAACGCCAGAAAATGTGTGGCCTCACTGTGGCAAGTTTTGAAAATACACTTAGTAAAGGTCTGTTTTTCTATTTTCAAATATGTACAACTGTAAGTACCTTTGGGACATGAGATATTCATGAGAACTTTCTATTACTCTTACGCCAAAGAGCCTTCCTAAATGTCTTCCATCTCTAAGCAGGAAAGTCCCTTTCCTGGCTTCTGTGATGCTAACTTTCAGACTGGGCCAAATGACAGAATTATAGAATAGGATAGAACAGAATCACAGAATAGTTAGGGTTGGAAAGGACCTTAAGATCATCTAGTTCCAACCCCCACGTCAGGGGCAGGGACAGCTCTCACTAAACCATGTCACCCAAGGCTATGTCCAACCTGGCCCTGAACACTGCCAACAATGGAGCATTCACAACTTCCCTGGGCAACCCATTCCAGTGCCTCACCACCCTTACAGTAAAG
>JASSUY010014269.1:0-11487 GCA_032466535.1 Forpus xanthops | reverse complement strand
TCCTTCATGAAGAGTCCCTCCCCAGCATCCCTATAGGCCCCCTTCAGATATTGGAAGGCTGCTATGAGGTCTCCACATCCCCATCTTTTGGGAACAGCATGGTACAAATCCCATGTTGTAGTGATGCAGACTCCTGTTTGCAAAGAATTGCTGGCAGTGTGAGCTCCTTTAATGAATGCATCACTTGAAACCAAGTTCTTACCATCTGTTCCACCCCTTCATTTCAGCATAAGACGAACCCATTTTGCCATTATGCCCATTAAAAGGAAGGGGGTTTGTCACGTAATTGCATGGATGCATTTGTAATACAGTGCTACTCAATGAAGGTTTAAAAATCTCATCACTTTCCTGCTAAATGAAACAAGAAATGTAGAGTCCAAGGTACAAGAGTGGGAATGATGGTGGTGCATGGTAACATGCTTTTGTTGCACCAAGAAGTCCAACAAATGGGTGGCACGGCTGTGGTGAAGCGCTCATCAAATTGCTTTGGCACTTGTTATTTAAGTTTCACACATCCCCGTTCCAAGTTGCTCACATCTTGCTGCCCACCAACTTCCACCTCCCCCTCTCACACACTGATTCTTGTGGTTTTTCCTCTCCCTTTTTCTGTACCAGCTCATTGGGGCTCTGGAGCAGGATGAACAGGCACGTAGGCAGCGTCTGGCATACAAAGTAGAGCAACTCATTGGTGCCATGTCTATTGAGAGCTGAAGAAAGGTTGCGGTGCTCACTGGCAGCAAAGGGCAGAGGATTGCACAGACTTGGGAATTCAGAGGGAGAACAAGCAAGGAAGGCACTGGATGCATATAAATACCAGGGCTCTTCCGGAGGGAGCAGGGACAGGCCCAAGGACTGACTGTGTTCCAAATCATACAAGATCCAGTTGGAAAAGGCAGGAAGAGAAAAAAGACAAAGCATCTCAATCCAAGTCAAGTCAAGATGGATCTTTTCTTCAAGCATACATGGAAAGAAGGAACCTGGAAAGTCTGGATGTCTCCATGACTGCTGCTTTGCATGAAAATTGTTCGATGTATATTAGAAAATAAAACTTTATTTAAAGGGTTTTTTTTAAAAAAAAGGGAAGAAAAAGGGAAAAAAAAAAAAAAGGAATAGAGCAAAAATCACAGAGGCCACAGAGAAAATCCTGGCAACAAGGAGCAAGGTTCGGCTCTGACTCCTGTCCTTAAGAGACTCCCGAGGCCGTGGTTCAGGCATCCTGCGAACGGACTCTTCTGCCAATTGGGAAGTCTGGAGAACCAAAATGTTCTTCTTTTTTGGGATCTTATCAAGAAATATGAGCACAAGTTTGCACCACACCTTTTTACACGAGCGAACAGCGGCTGAGCCAGAAAACAGTTCAGTGGCTGAGTAACTTAGAGGCTCTGAAAGGAACTTTACCTGAATTGTGAAACCATCGGATCATCCAGTCTGTCTTGAAATCCAGCTTTATGTATTTATATAGTGTCAATATATATATATTTTTTAAATCCCACGTTCTGTTGAATGAGGAAAGACCTGATTTTAAATGCTTTCCCCTTGTCCTCCCATCCCACCTTGCTGTCTGCCAGCACCTCCATGGTGAGCCAGCAGCACCCTCAGTGATGCCATGGCCATGCCCGGTTGGTACATTGCTGGTCCAGTTGGAGCAGAAGGGGCTGGCTGCCCTCTCCCTGTTGCGCAGGGCTCCTGGGTTGGGTTTTGGGGGGTTTCTGGCAGCACCTCTGATTTCTTGCAGTAGAAACCAACAGCCCCCCCCATGTTTACAGTGAGTGATACTTGAAAAGACTCAGTGTAGCGAGATGTTTGACTTGCAGAGTTGATGAGCACAGCTTTGAGGTTCTCAGCCAACATTTGCAGTGTTGCCCGGGGTCAGGCTCAGAATGGGAAAGAGATCTTTGCTCTAGGCAAAGGAAAACCTTAACCAGCACTCCACGGCCAGCTAGCGCTGCTGTCTTGTCTTTGTCTTGGCGTGTTCTATTCAGTTCCTTTCTGGCCCCACTGGCACGTGTTCTTGTGGCCAGTGACAGGCAAGTGTTTGTGAGTGTTATTTCTTTCCAAGACACCAAAGCTTATGTGTGTCCATTTGTAGAGTGCCAGGAGGGGAAGGAACACTGTAAATATTTCTCTGTCTAATAAATACTGATCTTTGTGCAGGCTGCAGTAGGGAGGACAGGGGGATGCGAGCTTGTGGAAATACGAGTATTGACAGCATCTTCTTGGCAGTGGCAGCAAAATAGCTTCAGGCAAGATAGCTCAGTCCTGCCCGGCCAGTGCTGTGCTAGACTGGACCTTAGTTTGCAGCCAGTGTGTGTGTCAAAGGAAAAACCATTCTCTTCTCTGTCCTCCTCCTCCACCAGAAGAGCCCAGGAGGGTCACCACAGGCTCCCCATCCACCAGGCTCTTGGTCTCAAGATGCAGTCCTGAGGGGAGCCAGCATCAAGGGAGGGGAAAAGCATGTAGAGAAGTACTCAGGAAGCTACTTGCTTTAATTACAGTTCACTAAAAGCCATGCCAAGTCCACGTTCTTTGGGCAATCCATTTCTGTGAGTTTTTCTGGGCCCTGTCAGGACTCTGGAAGAGAATACTAATGCTAATGATCAACTTTGTGCAGTAAGTTCTTGACATTTACAACAGCCTGAGCTTTGTAACTGGAAAGCCTGGATTTAGTGAGGCATGGAGAGAGCTGGCAGGAGTAGGATTCCTACTGCCCATTACCAGAGTTCCCTTCCCAGAGGTCCTTCTCTGCACGGTAAATGTGATTGCAAAGACACAAAATGTGCCCGTTTTCCTCTGTTTTCACTGGTTTCTGTTGCTGCTGTTCACAGTGATCCAGCACACAGCTTAGGAGGGGTTTCCAGATCTCTATTCTTCACTGTGGTTACTGTTTTGGGTATTTGTATTCATTCACCATATTTTTATGGTACTCTGAAACCCAAAGAAGCTTTTCCCAGTGGTTTCCAGACAGTTTCCAGACACTTCTAAATATGAGTCTGAATAGTTACCTCTGCAGGATTCACGAAACACGAGTACTGCCCAAAGCCAAGACCTGGCTTCTCATCACCTGGGTGCTGGTGACCATGGGCTTGCCCAGCAGCCCCAGTCATGGTCCTCTTTCTTCACATCTCCTTGAGAGGCTCTTGAGTAGGTGCTTTAAGCTGACTTTCCCCCTCCTCTGCTTTCAGGCCAGGAGCACCCCATGAGCAAGCACTTTGTCATTCCCCCTCCTCCAGGGTTTTCTCCGTGAGGTCCCTGACCATCCCCTGGGTCCTCAGGCAGAAGGTTTGTGGGGCAGTCTGAGTGTGTGTACTGCAGTGATGCTGGTGACCAATCTGTTCTCCACATGCATTTCGACTGCCTGGTCCCCAGTGAGCAGGCACCAGGAGAGGTGGTGCACAGGAGGTCTCCCTGCTCAAGATGCTCACCTGTGGGGTGGTGGGCTGCCAGCCCTGCTTGGACAGTTTGCCCCTTAGCAGCTTCCCCCCTCCCCTGAATGGAGCCTGGAAAAGGCCCCATAAACTGGGATTATTCTGAAAGGTAAAGATGGGGAGAGGTGGAGGTCAGGGAGAGGAACAGGGAAGAAAAGCCATTTCAGAGCCCAGAGGGACTGGTTTGTGAGCAAAGCTTCAAAGGATCCAAGGTGTCCAAACACAGGGTCTGTATTCCATGAATACAGGAGAGTGCTAAGAGAAGGGGAAACTGAGGCTGTCTTGTGTGCTGCGGGAGGAGTTTGTGCAGAGGAGGAGAGGGAACACAGCAGGAGCACTTTACAAACCAGGAAGCTATTACACTTTTGACTGGAGGGAAGCAGTAGCAACAGCTCTGCTTCCATCATCTGGAAAGGCATTAGGAGGATGACGTGGGGACAGCACAGTGCTTATAAATAATCTGCCAAGTATTTACTTGTGGTGGTTGACATTCATTATGGATCTTTACAGGCAATTATATGGAAGGAAGCAACATATCCCCCTGGGCAAAGCACCTGTAATCCATTGCCCTGTTTGCATCCAACTTTTCCATTACTCCTTTGGGAAGAGGAACCTTCAGATCAAAACGGCATTTTCATGGCACTTGCAGCAAACTGGACTCGGGTTTCGGTCCGGAGGGGGCAGTGACGTTGCCTTAGATGAAGCCAGTTCACATCCCTCCCATTGCCCCCTGCCTCCTGTAAGGCCCGCTGGTGGTTTGATTCTCCAGTTCGCTTTGTTTCAGGTATCAAAGTGGGAGACGTCATTTTCCGGAATCTCCCTGCCTGGTGTCACTGCTTGAATAATTCCATTTAATCTGCTTGTGAGCTGTCAAAGCACCCGCTCCAAGGGGGGAGCAAGGTGCTAAGCAAACTCTTCTCCACCTTGAAAGCCTTTATTAAAAACCCATATACAAGAGTCTAAGTTACAGGCAAGCTTGTTTCCTCATGAGCCCTGCTGTGGAGCGCCGCAGTGCTGCAGCCCACCAAAGTACAGAAGATGTGGATGGGAACTGGTCCACTTGCCATAAAGGATGAATTTATGTTTAAAAGAGAGGCAGGAGAGATCAGCATGGCCAAAGTGCTGCAGCCAGCCCCTGTGTGATGCAGCATGGACCGGTCTGCAGCTGCATGAAGATCCACCGCAGGAACCAGTCCTGAGAAGCCAAAGCACTACCACGGCCTCACTGCTGATGGGCAGCATCCCTGGCAGCAGAGGAGGCTGGATGTGGTTGTGTCGGACAGCAGGGCCTTCCCACAGGGTCTCAGGGTTGCAACACAGTGAGGATGATGAGTGCAGCCACTCGCCATGGTGGCAACAGAGACCTTCATCACTGCAGTGCCTTCAACACACTGTCTTAAAATCCTAGCGGCCCATCCCCACGTGAGTCCTCTCTCCTTCCTTCAACTGTACTTCACTCAGAAATGTCATGATGTAGGAAGCAATTTGGGTGGGCACATGGAGGACAAAAGCAAGAGGGCTTCAGGCTCTTGAAGGGGTTACATTCCTACACGCTGCTGGTTTGGAGCACCTCGGTGCACGTTGTTCAAGTCTGCATGGAAAGGGTTGGGTGCTTCCCTCCTCTGGTGGCCATGACCTACAGAGAAGGCTTCTCTAAGTCTCAAGCAGCCAGAGGGGATGAGGAGCACTGATCTGCCTGCAGCCCTCACCCTGTCCCCAGCAGGTTGGCAAAGGGCAGCTCCCAACATGGTCCCTATGATGCTCCTGTGCCTCGAGCTGATTCCCTGGCAGCAGCCCAGCCATGTTCTTGCCTGTCACTGGCTCTTCTCCATCCCATTTCCAGTGCTGTCACAGCTTACCTGGCACTGGGACTCAGCTCAGCAAAATAAATGAAACTAAACCAGGCTTGACTTGAATGAGCTGGGACATCAGGGGAAGCTCAAGTGTGACTGTGCCGTGGAGAGAAGAAAACATGTTCAGAGGTGAATAAATAACTGTCATCAAAGGTGCATTAAAATGCCACAAAGCTTCAGCCATCTGATTGCAGAATTGCATTTGTACCGTAAACCACAAGCCAGTAACACAGGGAGCTGTGACACTGTAAATAGTTGTGTACTAGGTAGAGCCAGGTGAGCAGTCCTGTGTGGTTAGTGAATGTGTCTTCAGTGAAAGCATCACCCCAGCCTTCACCCAAGGCCACTCAGACCAGTGGGTCTGAAGTAGGTGCCATTCGGGATCTGCTGAGCTGAGCAACCCTGAATGTGCCATTGAAACTGAGGTTGATCAGATCAGTTTTGAAGGGGAAGAGGGTGGGATTCTTCAAACTGACTTTTGCCTCCTGCAAGGCTTTGTGCAAGGCCTCTGTTCATCCCAGCTTCAGGCGGTGGTGCTGTCCTGGGCAAGGCATGGCAATGGGGGCATCCCAGCTCCATGGGGTACCTGCTGCTTTTCTGCCTCATGGAACCCTCTGGGTCTCCTGTACCCCAAGGAGCTTCAGTGTGTGCTGGGTGCCGAGCCTTGGGTCTGAGGTGGGGAGATAACAGCATGGGATAGAAGAGACCTACTGCTTCCTTGCTGCAAAAGCATCTCCCTGTCTGCACGGCGTTGCTGCTGTGGTTGATCCAGGAGCAGCTCAAACACAGCTGAAGGTGTTTCGGC
Source organism: Forpus xanthops (assembly GCA_032466535.1). NCBI lineage: Eukaryota > Metazoa > Chordata > Aves > Psittaciformes > Psittacidae > Forpus > Forpus xanthops. The sequence goes on along the minus strand of JASSUY010014269.1, from coordinate 5,404 downwards.
CGTGCTGTGAGCACGGAGGTGTCTGTGTGCTTGTTCTTTCAGGTCCCTGTTTGCCCCCGTGTTGCCCATTCCTCCCCTTTCTTTGTACAAGTGGAATAGAACACTGGAAAAACAGACATTCCTGCAGCGCGTAAGGACGTGCTCGAAAGACCTGCAGGATCCATCCAATTGCATGGACAATATCCCAAACTCTCTGGGCCTCCTGAGGCTGCCAGATCAAAGCTAAGATCTCCTGTATGGCCTTTCCTTTGAGATTTTTAATACCTCTACTTCGAATAAGCTTGGAAGTTTATGCAACAGCATCTCCATCAGATGTTCCCATCTCATGGACCGGGCAGCAGAGGTGCACCCGCAAGAGGAGCCATTGGAAAGTAAATGAAGTGGGTTGGACAGCATTATTGCAGAGCTTCAGAAGTAAAATGTCCTTCTCATTGGTGTTTCTGTGTTAATGGCACCTTGGGGGCCATTACAAGTGGGAAGTGGCAAGAAAGGAATGTACAGGTACTAAAGCTTCTGGAGTCGTCCCAGGAGTGTCACAGAACGTAGAGATAACAGCTCTGGAACAGCTTCTGATTTCTTCTGCCTCCTCCTTACAATAACCACATGCCAGTCTTAGGGAATGTGTGTATTGGCAGGAATAATGGATTGGTTTGCACCCGTTCCACCATCGTTCTCTGGCTCCTCCCTTCCCCGTTATACTTGACACACTGGAGTTCTGTAGTATATATTATTTTCTAAGATGATCGTTGGGGGTTTTTGGTTCTTTTTTTGTTTGTTTTGTTTTTACAAAGTGTTGTGGGGAAAAAAGACCTGTAAGAAAGTTTAAGTATTTAAAAATGTTCCAAGGACAAAGGGGGTTTTGTTATTATTCTAATATATTATTGTGTACCTATTGTAAATATGAAACACTCCTATTTTGCAAGCCAAGGACTCACTTTGTACTGTTGTTATATATAAATAAAGTTTACTGGTTAAAAAAGCCCTCCGAGGAGCTCCGTTTGTGCCATGTGATGTGCGGTAAGTATCGTATGAGCTGAGTACTGCTGTTTCCTCACTGAATCACACCAGCAAGAGTGGAAATCTGGCAATGAGCCCCAGCCAGCGAATCCAGGGGTGCAGTGGGGTCTGGGATCACCCCTGGCCTCCAGCCTTTGAGGAACAGCTTCCGCCTTTGCAGCATGGGGTTGTTTTCCTGTAGTAAATGAGAAGTGCGGTAGATGCGGGGAGGCTCCGAGGACCATACGGGCGGTGGGAGATACTGGAAACATCCTCTCTAGTTAAGGAAGGAGCAGGCAAACACTGTTTGAGAAGCAAAAGCCTGGGTGAGTTCGTCCTATCTGCCCCTCCTTGGAGGTAAAACACATTCATTTCCATTTCCCACACTGGAGCTAACGTTTGAGCGAGCGCTGAGAGGCATCTGCTGAGAAGTAGGAATCAGCAAGTGACTCCTTCAGCAGCTGCCTGTCAACTTTAATGACCAATATGGTCGCAATTACAGCAATGAACTTTCTCTAACAGCCCAAAATTACTCTGGATGATGATAAGTGACAGAAAAATGGAGCCCCTTAAGGAAGCATTAAAGAAGAAACATGGGGATCTGGAACAAGAGGTCTTGGAGCTGTTTCTGAAGGATCTTAGGGGTTGGGTTCTTTTTTTTTTCCTTTCTAAATGAGGTACTAAAAAGGATAAACCTAACCCAGAAGGGGAAGGCATGGCACAGTGTGGATCACAGCAGGGAGTTCAGTGCTGCCCCAAGATGTAGTTCCTATACAGCCATTTGACATTGACTTCACTTGGTTTAGTGCTAATAGGGTGAAGGGAAGCTGCTCCTATTTGAAGCTAATGCAAATATTATCATGTCAGTGAGGCACTCTGCTCCTCAGGCAGGTCATTTTATCTTATTTTCCTCAAACTGAGAGCAGAGCTTGACATGAACCTTAGGAAGGCAGCTGGGCCACATCCTGCCATCTCCCACTTTAAACCAGTAGCTTTTAAGCTTGGCAGATTGATGCCATGGGCTTTCTTAGCTCTGTTACTGGGAGTCCCATAACCATTCCAATGCTGCACTGGGGGGGAGGTGTGTGTGTCCAACCTGGCCTTGAGCACTGCAGGGATGGGGCAGCCACAGCTTCTCTGGGCACACTGTGCCAGCACTCAGCACCCTCACAGGGAAGAGCTTCTTCGTATCTAAATCGAAACCTCCCTCATGACTGCACATGATTTGGGAATGAAAGAGGAGATGATCATTGTCCATTTGTGCCTTTGATCTAAATCTATACCAAGAATAAAACAGGAACTGAACTGAGATTCCCAGACCTTTCCTAAGAGCTGGAGGAGAGGGATAACGTATGTTAGAGGGGACCTCTAGAGGTGCTGCTCTCCATGCTGGCTTGCTCACTGTAGTAGGGACACTGGAGGCAGGCAGCAGGACTGGTGCTGGCAAGAAGCGTTTCCACTCCGTGGGTGACCTCTGAGAGGTTATTGACTGCTTCAGCTCAGCAAAGGCAAAAGACATTTCAGTCGACAGCATTGACCATGGGGTCGTTTGAATTCATCTGCACCTTGTTAATACATCTGATATAATAAGTATACTCAATTAAAATTACATTTTGATGTGGCATACACTTCAGAGGGCTTCCTCAGCACTGACAAGGTCAAGTGATGCTTAATAAAGATTATAGAAAACACAGATGGCTTAGATCCTTCTGGCATTTCCCAGGTCCAGCGCAGAAGGCTGAAGAGCCACAGCCATGCTTTGGAAGGCTCCTCTGTAGGAGCAGGTTTGGACCTTACCTTGCTAAGGTTGTGGGTCCACCAGCTTTTACTTCTCCTTCTGGCTGGATGGGATCACCTGTGCTTAATCACCACCACTGTAAATAGTGGAAAGGATTTTGACCCTCCTGCTGTTGGCTTTTCAAGCCAGGTTATCAGGGCAAGCTAATGGAGGTGACACTTTCAATTACCAAATACAATTGTGGCGTTCATTTTAACCTGCTTAAATTCTAAGCTCTTTTCTGTGAATGCTTAGCTGGAGGCTGACATATAATTGTATATAATCAGACAGTTATCTTAGACTGGCAATAATAACCGCAAAACCCTCTTGCTTTTTATTCCACCAAGCATGTGTGGTCTCGTTGTGTCTAAGTGGCTAACTCATTCTCAATGGACGTTTAGCTTAGTGTTGAGTGGATGCTTCATTGCTTCAAATGGAGTGTTTCACTAATAACTATGGTAAAATTGCTCCTTCCTAAGCCAGAACTGGTTCGTGGGATGCTCCAGACCCCTCACCATCCCTGCTACAGGGCACATCTCCCCAGGTACCAGGTCAACCTGGAACATGCAGAGCACTGATGTTGCTGGGGGGGGGGATACAGATCTGACAGCAACAAGATGAAATATAGCACATTTATGTAGAGCTCTTCCCGAAGAGGCCTCTTCTACCTGCTCCAGTGTGTAGATAGGTTTGTGCAGGCAAGTGTGTATAAAATAACGTGGAAGTGTTATAACACAATGTAAAAGAGAGGTACAGCCTAATACAACATGAGTGTGTCTATATCTGCATCAAGACTATACCCCGGGGTTCATGTTCAACCTGCAATCACAATTCTTGATGCCAAAACAAAGGATTTGGGTTTAGTTCAAAATAATACATGGGAAAAGGGAAATTACTCAGGACTTATTGCTGCTTCATAATTAACCCCAGTGGAGGAATCTGACTGCAACTGTTCAGTGCTGCCCTTTGACAAAACCTCTATGAGCAGGGAGGGAGGATGGCCAGGCTGAGCAACTCGGGTGAAGATTAACTCCATGCTCATATTTGACGATCAGGAATGCCTCTGTCAGCTCATCTGGGTATTAATGAATTGGGCTGGTCTCACTTTTGATTCCTGGAGGTTTATGACAGTCATTTCGCCCTCACTGCTCCTGGAAGTAGGCTTGTCCATGGCTTGAGCACCAGCAGTAACGTTTGGGGGGTCATAAAGCGATCCTGCTCATCCAGACTTGAAGGCAAAGTTCGGAGCTCTGCAACTGGGTCCACATGGCCATGGATGTGTCCTTCCTCGGCGCTCCAGCCTTGCCTTGCACCAGCTCTGTTTCAGCAAAAGGTGGTTTGGGAGCAGGGGGCTCTTAACTGTGAAATACAGAACATGGGTTTCTGCCCTGTAGCTCATTCAAAGCCAAACCAGCAATGGATTACGTTAGAATTTGGGTTACTTTTGAGACTTGCCCTTTGCCACCAGGACCTCCAACCTCATAGACACAAAGTGGAGACACCAGAGCCTCGTGGTGTTCAAAAGCAATAAGGATCCTCCATTTACTCCTGCAATGAAGGGAATTGCTCTCCCCTGTGGCTCACTCCCAGCTTTGCTGCCTTTCCCTGTGGGCAGCCTTGTCGGCCTCTTTCCCCTCCGACAAATAGAACAGAGCTACTTCTGACCCCTTGGATCTACTTCCCATCTCTTGGAGCCACTTCTCATCCCTCATGCAGTTGCTGGGAGGCTTGATTCTGTTTTAAGAGCCTAAGGAAGGCATTGCAGAAGCACCAAGACTGAATGTTCGTTAGCCAAGTGCCTGCTGGGTGGTTCTGGACACACATAACCCCTGTGCTGGAGTGGCAGAGGGTGGCCTGGGAGCAAGTGGGATACAGAGCAGGGATGCATGGAGCTGGCTGGCTCTGCACAGCCGGCATCATCATTCTGCTCCAGCTCTGCCACCCGCCAGGAGAGGAGGAAGCATTTTCTCCTTTGTTAGCACTCAATTAGGCTGAGCTTTGAGGAGAAGATAGAAATGCTTCAAAGAGCTCTTTTTGCCGTGTTCAGCTCCCACAAAGGGAAGTGTTGGAATGATGGGGGGGGAGAAAGTTTCTCTTGCACGAGTTTTTTAAGCATCCTTTTGACATCCATGTGATTATTGCAGTGGGAACCTGGAATCTCTCTGAGCTCACCACAAAGGCATTGCCTGAGGCTGTACAGGAGTTTAGAGACTGGGTCACAGACCTCATGCATGTTTTCTATGTGCTCAAACAGCATTTTAGCCTTTGGGAAGCACAGGTCAGAGTGGCAGCGCCCTGCCTGGGAGGGAAGTGGCTCAAGGCTACTCACACAGTACAGATACATCAAACAAATAGATCAAGCACCAGAAATACTCAAATCCACTTTGGGAGAGGAGTCAAAGAATTGCTCCGTGCATGGCCTGGCCTTGCTGCTTGCACAAGAGCAAACAGGAGCACGGCCCAGTACTTCCAGGAGCATTCCAGAAGCTGTAATAAAGGAGCTTTAGGCAAGGCCAGGCCAAGGGGAATGGCTTTAACTGCCAGAGAGGAGACCGAGATGAGCTCTGAGGCAGAAGCTCTTCCCTGTGAGGGTGCTGAGCGCTGGCACAGGGTGCCCAGAGGAGCTGTGGC
>JASSUY010014268.1:0-11006 GCA_032466535.1 Forpus xanthops | reverse complement strand
ACTATAAACACTGGTGTTATTAGTGCTGTTCCCAAGCCAAAAATCCAAAACACAGTGCTGCACCAGCTACTACTTAAAAAAAAAAAAAAAAAAAAAAAAAAAAAGACTGCTGCTGCTGAACCCATTACAGTGGAGCACAAATAAATGCATAAAAACTCTGTGAAAACTGATGAGCAGTGTAGTTATGAAACCTGATCCAGTATTAATGATTGCTAATAAGCAGTCAATTACCATGCCTTGATCCAGAGAAGGATTTTACGTTCCAGAAACCACTTGAACCATATTTACTCAGACACATCCAATAAAAGTCTATTCAACTGTAGTACTCTTTAGGCTGATTTCCTATGGAAATTCTCCAGCCTGCTGTCTGATTCGGTGGAAAGCTGTAATCTCGGAGATAATTGCATTTGAAAGATTTTTGTGAAAATAATAACTGGTGGAGGAGGGAGACATTTTAGGTGACTGAATAAAAAACTTCCAGGTGAGTTAGAGCTCCTTAGAGATTCCCTGGTGATGAAAACTTTCTCAGTGTTTGAATTGTCTCTTTTAAAAGAAAGGGCACGGAAGACTGCAGCTGCCTGCCTCGTCTGTGTGTCAGTCTAAACCAGCCCTTTTTCTCACAATCATCCAGTCACAGTGAGTGTAGATCCTCAAAGGACAGAGCAGCCCCCTTCTAAATTGGAGAGAAACTGTGTGGATAGGCAGCAACTCCTCTCATGTAACTTGGCAGCCAGTGAAATATACAGGGCAGGTGGGAAAAAGTATGATGGGCCCTTTAGGTCTTGGCTCTCAGCTACAGTATGTCTGCACCCTACGCAGTGTACTCGTAGGACTGAGACACAGCCACGCAGGAGACCAGGCAGCACTAATTCCTCTAATCAGAGAGGCATTTGTTTTATCACACTTTGCTGCAAAAGGGAACGAATCCTGCAGGGTCAGACTACTGCCATTTACCATAGATGAGCATTCAGAGCTCTTAACTCCAATTGCGCTCCCGCGGAGTCTCCATTCAGGCTTGTCCTGGAGAGTAACAGGCCAATTTATCCTGCTATGCAGCATGCAAGAACTTGCCAAACATAACCTGCTACCTGTTAGGAGCTCTGGCTTCCATTAACTAACCACAGTAATTCAGATATTAGAGAGAAACGGAAATTAAAAAAAAAAAAACAACCAAACAAAAAAAACCCAACAACAAAAAACCTCACAATGGAATAAAAATCTGTAGGCGCTGAGGGCCTTGGGTTCCCTAGTGTAGGCTGGAGAATGAGATAGTGGCTGGTCCTAGCTTAAGCGCTGTTTATCATGTAATCAATTGAATCAAGGGGAAATAGCTCTTAAAAACTCCTGTCTAGCAGAAGTGGAACTTGATGGTTTAAACTTGTACGAACATATTTCAAGGCTGTCTGGAGCTTAAAATACAGATCATGCTGTGAGTTGGAATCTTTTTTTCTTGTTAGTATTGTTAACTCTTTAGTGTCTCCAGCTAAGTTAACTAACACGGACTGATTTTTGTCTATTTGACAAAGTTCTGTTTGTTTTTTGGCTTTCCATAGCTTCTGAATCACACTTTTATAAAGTTTTATAGCTGTCATTGCTAAGTCTTCTTTCTAGGGTTCATTGTGGTAACACCCTGGAATGTAGAAAAAGCCTCCCTGTATTTTAGACTATCTCTAATCAACAGTCAATTACTTATGGGAAGTGGAGACTTTGTAGTACAAAGGAGTTGATGTGTCCCATTCTCTCTTTGATGGTGCTTGAAACTTGGTATTCAGTTCAGTTCCTCTATAAACGCTTCAGCTTAATTTGACCTATGGCTATTCTTTTTTTTTTTTTGTTGTTTGTTTTCTCAAGTAAGCCCTTATTTTTTTACCTACAACCTAGCAGACACTGGTATTTGCTGTGGATTTTATTTTTTTGACAACACATCAAGGCAATAATATTCAGATCCATTTCAGATAATTATAATGAAATTTGCTTCTTAAGGTATCTGTGTGCTTTCTGATGCTTTTCAATCAATGAAGAAAATATAAGCCTACTAATTATTCTAGTATCCCTTTTGCTTCCATTGATAAGATAAGGCATTTGATAGCTATGCGCAGAATTTTCAAGCTACTTGTTTAACAGTTTTCCATTAAATCAGTCAGTTTAGTCCTAACAGGTAAGTAGTTTTGGACCTTTGTTCTCTCTCTGTTTTCCTCAAATAATAGAGAGTAGATGAGATTCTGACCCACATAAGGATCACAGTTTTGATGAAAATAAGTTCTGAAAAAGAGAGATGCATCCTGTCACACTCAAACTCCGTATTATTATGAATAGAAAATGACCTGAGTGTCAGTCCTATTAGCTGCCCTTAGATTATATGTAAAATTAAGCTAAGCTGAACACTGAAGGAAAATAAACTCTCATACTTAGTCAGCTTGAGAGGTATTCTTGTTTGAGCATGAAAAGTTCATTCTTGACAGCTGAAGTGCATCAAATATGGGTTTGCTCTTTGTTGAATCTTTAACTGTGTATTTTTGCTAGAATATTTGATCAGGGGATAGTTCAGACATTCTAAATAATGAAATGAGTGGGAGGTTTATATATTCATTTTAAAAAACAGTTTTTATAGTTCCCATCAGATTATATTATTCATGGTCTAAAAAAAAAAAAAAGCCAACCAAACCAAAAAAATCCACTGAAAAAAACCCACATAGATAGATATCTTTATTCTATTTTGTATTCAATAACTCGTGTAGACTATTTCATTTTAAGAATGGTAGGGAATTCCCTGAGTAAAGACTGGCAAACAAGGAAAATGAAGCAAAACAGCTGCTCATCTAAAGGAGAGCTCTCTGGCACGGTAGTTTAGACTGGCTACAAGAATGAGCTGGTCTCTGCTATGTAGGTTAGCCTAGAAGGTCATAAATGGTCTGCGGCCATAAATATCCACAGGAAAAAAATTCTTATTGATTTCATAACATGGATGGACATAGATGGGGTAGGCCTAGAAAAACAAGCTAAAGCTACCTAGAAGAAAACAATAAGGAAGAAGTGCAAAAATAATGATTGTTTCCTTTTTTGAGAAAGACACAAATACGAAATACTGCTCTTAGACTTTTTTCTGCTGGTAGTACTTGCTTGTTGCCTAATATTCAGAGAATGTTCTAGCTCCTCTTCATTTATAATTTACTTTCTGACCATATATATAATGATTCGAGCACTTGCATTCTATTCACCCTGTATTGCTATTTGAATGCAAATGTTTAGCAAATAATGGTTTTCTACTTAAGAATTAATCTCCATTGTTGCAGTATCTGCATCTGATAATTGGATACGACTAGAACTGTGCAACCAGAGCAGAAGGTGCAGATGTTTAACAGGGATCAAAATCAATTATCGGGATGTTTCACTCATAAAAAAAGCAAACCATTGCTATTAGCAAATTTTTTTCTTAAAAAAAAATAATAAGAAATAATTCATCATGTCCTTAAAACTAAAACAAAAGATATACTGTTAATTAATTTTTTTCAACTGACAATCAGAGTGAAAGTCAGCTAGACTGTTTTTAAACAACCACTGTATCCTCATTTTCTTTCTACCAACTTATTAAGCATCTCTGAATGCAGATGGGGTTGTGAGATGGAGAGGCAAGTGCAGTTGTAAATTATGGAAGAAATTCTTATTGTCATGTGAGAGAAGTTTATGACTTGGAAAATTATTAACTCTACCAGTTTCTTCTACCCAGGAAACTAACTACTGCCATGATTTGTAGACTCTTCTATCTCCACTTGAATCCTATTGTTTTCCACCTACTTATGCACAGAGAGGTGTATATATGTGTACACAGACACACACTCATGTAAAATACAGAGAAATTCTTTTTCAAATTCGAGTCATTTTACTTGAAATGGCAAGTATTTTTATAGGGTTTTTTTTTTGTCTTTTTGGTATCACTTTCTTTTACAAGACACACACTGCATAATCAGCCAACTACTCTGTAATTACATTGCAAAGACTATGTAAATACCTAATTATTTTCATGCAGATTACTTGATAATTATACTACCAGTTATGAAGTAATTCAAAGAATAATTACCATGTAACTTCAACTTTTTAGATGTGCGGATAAGGCTTTGTTTTAAAGATACAGAGAAGTGCATAATTATCCTGGGGTTACATTCTACTCAGACTGTCGATTATTCTATATTTACAGTATTATTATATGGCTACTGGGCTCAGTATCATGTTATCAAAATTTGAAAAACAAATCTTTGCTCTCTGCTTTGTAACAAGTATTAGACAATGCCAATGGTTTTTTTTTTTATTTTTCCTATTAATTGAAACAGATTTAAGACTTTTTTGATTGTGAAGAAGACAATGTCTTTTTATACTAAATTGTACTGTGTTTTTTGAAGAAGAAAATTACATGGACCCAGATTCTTGAACGCCACTTAGATACTGAAAAGCTCAATTATGCCCAGTGTACTTTTTGTTTTAAATTTCTAGAATGTCTTCCATTGTGTATAGGATATAAAAATAGTGAGGTCTCCCAAAAAAGCTGCTGTCCTTCTCATAGACTAGCATGGAGAGAGAGAGGGTGATGAGTGTCATCTTGCTGCTCTCAAGACACAGTGGCCTTCTTCCATTTACAATTGCCTAAAAGAGATTTGGGGCAAAATATACAATGAGCACTTTACAAGATAATAAGTGACTCCAGGACTGCAATTTCATTTCTAGCCATGAAGCTACAGATAATGAATTTGTTGCCTTGCTAGTCCAATTAGTCTTTCATTACATTGCAGAAAATAAAACCACTTGAATAGCAAGGGAAAAGAATATTCTCTTTCCTCCTTCTAAGAAGCTTGTTGTCTTATTTGTTTGCTGTAGATAATGGAGAAAGATCAGGATGTACGGCATGATTTATTTTTATTATATATTTTATTATAATGCCTAAATACTCCCAGTTATCTTGATGCTGAATTAGATGAAGTCCATATCACCATGATACAATTCTGGGCTGTCTCACAGTAGGCAGTAGTTGAGCAGAGGGACGAATCCCAACCATAAGATTATGGAGGACCAACATAAGGCACAAGCAAAATAAATGGTTGCCTGGAGCAGCATGTTGATGGAGGGATTACAAATTCATCATCCGCCAAAAAGCATGTCGGGGGAGCTTCACATTAGAAATAGCAGCCTCTGACTGCCTGATACCACCTGAACAGCTAGTTCCCCTAGCACAGCTCTTAGAAGGACAAGCTCAGCTGCAGAGCCTGAAAAAGGTCTCTGCTACTAAGGGAAGACAGAGGCACCGGCTCTTGAAATTTAACCTTTTTTGCGCATGCTTCCACTCATGCAGGTAGCAGGTGGCTCACTATTTGAGGGAGAAAATGAGAAGGAGGGAGCCGGTTCCTCCTTTCTTCTCCACTTCTCTGACCATGCTGTATTTACCCAAGAAAAAATGGGCATTGTTGCCTGGTGCAAGTAAAGCAGAAGAGAAAACTTGCTGAGTAATGGCTGATGCTTCTAGGAGCTGCTCTATGACTGACACACAGATAAATTTTACCAGTAAATTATTTTGCTGTTAAAGGATGGCAACACTTGGTATTATTTACATTGCTGAGGAACCCTAAATGAACCTTGAAACTATTTGCATTAGAGGGCTGAACATGTTATGATAGCTTTGTTTTTGTAAGTGTGATTACAGTGTATAAAAATCTGTAAAAAACAGTATCATGGGCATCAGGATCTGCTGCATCTAGCATAAGAATGCAGAGAAAAATCCATACATATAGGCATGTAAGATATCTAAAAAAGCATGTTGGTAAAGGTTGAAGTTGATATCAGTTTTGAATGCAACATACCTTTTTTCTGCTGTCTCTGCATGTACCCTCTGTGGCAGCAGAGAACTAACCAAAGTTATCTAAGATCTGCTATACTTAGTTTTACTTAGGCAAAGAAAGCAAGCCATAATTCCGTCTTGCTTTTGCACACTACAAATGTCTCTGGTGACATGACATCAGTGCAAGTTTGGCTTGGAGGGGAATTTACTTCAGGAACGTTCAATGTGCTTTTTACCTAAAAACCTTTGTAATTCTAGTGTGCTACCCAGGCTCTTAATCAAGGCTTGCCCATGTGCATGTTGTTTTATAGTTTGTAAAACAGAAACCAATCTTTCATGTATGTGTGTGTATTTTATATCTATATATATGCAAAATACATATAAGACTCTGTATTTTTTTATCTGCATGTACATATCAGACAGTGGCTGATCTTAAGAAGAAAATGTCCCATTGTAACTAAAAATGTGCTGTCAGACACTTTAGTTTCATGTATCTAATCCACTTGAACTGCTAGACAGCATGTCCTGGGGTACCTGATAAATTTCAACTTATACCTTTCAAAAGCAACCCACCTGTTGATGCCCTGGAGCCGCTGAGATGTTTCATAGGTGATAAAAGAGTTCAAGGCAAATATGAGCTCCCAGGGAACCTCTTGGCTAATCTATAAGGGTAGATTGCCAAAACATTTTCTTTCCTTAGCCTGGAGGACAATCAGACCTATGATAATTTTTAATGCATTTTCAATGTTCCATCTTTTCTTATTCTTAATATGGCAATTGGCCAGCACTTCCAGCTTAAAATGTACAATGGGCTGTCAGAAACCGAGGCATTGGGTTTATTTGGCAGGACTTAGATATGGCTTACTGCATTATTTTAAAAATCCACTTGGGTTGTTAATTCCACCCTTTCTTAACCTGGTTGTTCAGATGTGCAGTTTTTGGAAATATCTTCAGCCAGCTTGTATAGTAAATGATGAAGAGTTGGACCTTCCTACTCTCACTGGATACTGCTTCTCTTAGAAAAGCCAAATGTAGGAGTAGAACCAATCTGTCATTTTCTGCATACCTTTCAAAGAAATCTACAGAGTGAAAAACATCCAGCTTTGCTGTGAGACAGCAGAAATCTACCTATTCCAAAGAGGGGTATTGGTCTCTGATTGCTGCAGCTGTTCAAATGATTCAGGCACAGAGAAAGCCATGACTCACAGCATTATTACTGGAGCAACCCAGTCTCCCTGATGGTGAATGTCTGACTTGCTAGGTATGATTTCTCCAGGAGATGCATGATGTAGGATACTGGAGAGATAGCACAGGATGTGTGTGGGTGTTACAGATGGCACAGGAGTATGTGTGCAGGGCTAGATCACATGGAGCTTTAGGATTTTCTATACCATATTTAACAACCACCATAAAAAAACCTCTTTCTGAATTAATGACCTGGTAACAGCAACTTTGGCTCAGCACCCTGTTCTCTAATGTGCTTCATTTTCAAAGATGGAAGTAAAGGGAATGTAGTCCTCATCTTCATCAAAATCTGCTTTTGAAAGCTGTTTTAAAATCTCGGGTGTTGCAGCAGCAAGGGTGGGGAATATTCAAGCGATGTAGCATATGTTCATGGTGTCGCTAACCCTCCTGGTGAAATCACAATCCTTGTGATAAAGTTAGTATTTTTTTCCACTTGAAGCAACTGTTCAAATGAGGAAGTTGCATGAGAGCAACAGATATGTTTCTGAAAAGAAAGTATATTTTACAATTTCCTTGAACAATAAATATGCAGCAAGACTTTTCAATGGTCTTTTAAAACAGGTGTGCAAATGTTCACAAAATCTGTCCAAATGAAAAGTTCACAGGAAAACATTACTGCAAAACATGCAAGGGAATTCAGTTGCCTAGATGCAGATGTTTGATGCTGTAGGCTACCTGAGACATTCACATAAGGCTAGAAGATATGGCAAACAGAGAAGTCCTATAGTTCACCCAACCCTTTCTGAAGAGCAGGCATGGTACTTCATGTTTACTTTTGTGCTGGATGCTTGTATTTAGGCCACTGGATTCCACTTTTCTGTTCAGCTGGTGTAAAATTGTCACACCAATCCATGACTTGCAAGTGATGTGCTAGAAACAGCTGTCAGAAATCTTACTCTGCTCACTGTGCGCAGCTTGTCCTCTCCTCCACGCAAAGTGCTCATTATGGCTGCATTTTTTGGCTCCAGCTTCAGTTCTAGCTTGTGTTTCTGTTACCCTGCTCAATTGTTTCCTTTGCTAATATAGGCAGATTGCAAGGAGTTAGGTCTGAGTTCTTGAAAAAAACTCTGGTGGGAATTTTGGACAATGAGAAGTTCAGAAAAGTAGCTGGAAGGATGCTAGATTTGCTTGAGGGTTTATTAGCTGCTCTGACTGATTTGAGTGTGAAAATCTCGCTCAAGTTATACATCATCCTGTCTTTCTTTACATGACCATGCAAGACAAAACACAGTGCTAGTACCTCATCCGAAAAGCCTGAGCTTTGCTTCTGGCTAGCCAGAACTTACAAAACAGGGCACAAATGTTAGCTGACCTAGAGAGCTGTGTGCAGCCACAAACGGCAACTGCTTCCAGGTGGGTTTTTTTTTTTTTTGGTGGGAGAAACTGTTCTGAATTGCAGTGAATGACTGGAGGTATGACATATAAACAAACAGGTATACTATACCTGTGCATTACTGTAGGAAAGAGTCGAAGCAGGTAGATGAAACAAAGCTATCTGGAAGCGTTTCCTTGCCTGATCCAGGTCTATCTGGATCCCTGCCTAAGGAGCTTCTGCTCAATGCAGAAAAGAGGTCTGGGCATCTGTCCTGCGCTCAAATGTAATCTTTTTGGTTGTTTTGGGATATGCTCAAATCCTACCTTAGAAGGCAGTGTTTATGCTTTTCCTTCTGCTTACAATTCTAGTTAAAAGGGGCAATTTATAGATTCAGTTTTTAGGAAATGTATGCCCTCATTTATTTATTTTTCTTGCACCAGTGTTACATTTTGCGAATTAAACATTGGAAGGATGCTCAGCCTGCATTCTGTGCCATTTAGATTCAAAAGGAACTGTGAGACTTTGTGAAGAAGTGAGTACTCAGTGGATTTCCTGATCACTTCTTGTACCAATTACTTCATCTCATTGTTTTCTCAGAGGAGATACACTGCATGATTCATTGAAATCATTCACAACATTTTATATGGACTCACAACTTTGCAAATTGTATGAAAATTCATGCAGTGTTAGAATTAGCCAGTGATCCTTAATGCTTCTTTTACAATTCCATTTGGCATTTTATAAATGGTTTTAAGATATCAGAGTGATTAAAGTGAAAAAGCTATTAAGCTAGTCTTTTCTTTAAAAAATTTCTGATAAAGCTTTTTGCTTTCCTAATACATGAACACATCTATACATAATTTCCTTGCTACTTTAAAATAACACAAAACACTGGAATTATTTGATAAAATCTATTATAATTAATGTAGCTGAAAATGTCTGTTATAAAAAGTGTGACTCAGTTGGCACTAAAATTATTTGCTACATAAATTCTGTTATATTATTAGTAGAAAGTATCTGCTATTACTTCTTTTTCAGGTAGTATCCTTTCCTCTGCTTATGAAGGGAAGACTTTAATCTTTAATCATACCTTGTAAGCAAATTTTAAATAAATAATTTGTAGTACATTCAACTGTAGGTACTTTCTGTTGTGATTGCCCGTTATGAAAGAAGACTAAATTAAAATGATAAAGTATTCAGCGTTTTCAAAAGGAACAAATTTAGCGTATGTAATATTCAAAGAAAACACCATAGGAAATTTCAGAATTAACCATTTTTAGCTGTATTATTGGTAAAAAAAAATGTCGGCGATCTTCTTGTAATTTCTCTGACTAATAATAATAGCTTTTATAAGTGTTCTATAGTATTTAATTATCGATTAACTTACTTTTTTGTTTTTTTTTTTTTATTAAAAGCAAATAATTTGGACCCATTCTGTGTGTTCTCCACTTTGAATTAAGTTCATCCCATTCTGAAGTAACGCTTATTTAAAAAGATTATTTAAGTCACAGCCGTTTCACACTGTACTGTAGTGTACTCAAATTTGTTTCATTAGGGTGAGGCAGGGAAGACTCCTGTATGAACAACAGGGCATGTTGACATCACGAAGAGCAAAATTTGACGTTACAGTTGCCAGATACATTTTGACTTAAGTTGTGCACACCTGCAGCATCCTTCTCAAGGTGTAGTCTAGAACTGAATTGGTACTGTCTTTGCAGGTGTGCAATAGCTGTAGCCTGACCCTGTGGGTACTATGCAATGGAGTGATGGGATGAATTCATAATTTCTGTTCCTGACATATGCCACATCTTTTTTGAACCTGCATAAGGGCTGGCTGAGGTGGCTTACTGAATCAGCACTGTGGTCTTCCCTTTCAGTTGGATTTTGAAAATAGTACAACTTGTGATTGCTTGTGTAACTTTGACAGTACCAGTTACCCTTCTCTTCTCCACCTCTTCAACTTAAGAAAGAAGCTTATGAGTTGTTTGTAACTATAGCCCTCTTTCTATAAATTAGTATGTCTTTTCTCATCCACCTAACATCAGCAAGGTGAAATATCAGAATGTTGAGTAGTTCTTTTTAGTGGGCTGTATTTGGGAGTTGGATGAATACAAAACATGAACACAACAAATACTTCAGGGATTGTAGAAGATTTAAATACTTTATTTTGAATAACAATTCACTCTTAGAATGTAATTTCATATATAGAATCATAGAATCATAAAATAGTTAGGGATGGAAAGGACTTAAGATCATCTAGTTCCAACCCCCCTGCCATGGTCCAGGACACCTCCCACTAAACCATACCACCTAAGGCTCTGTCCAACCCAACCTTGAACACCGCCAGCAATGCAGCATTCACAGCTTCCCTGGGCAGCCCATGCCAGTGCCTCACCACCCTTACACTAAAGAATTTCTTCCTTAAATCCAGTCTAAGCTTCCACTGTTTAAGTTTGAACCTGCTACCCCTTGTCCTCTCACCGAGTGGTCCACCTATCAAATTGATGTCTCTTCAACTTAGAGACAAGGATGTCATGTGAGACAGTGTCTGTCGTGGTTTGAGGCCCCTCAAACAGTTCTGCTCACTCCCCCCTCTTTCTTCCCCAGTCCCGGGGAAATGGG
>JASSUY010014267.1:0-43190 GCA_032466535.1 Forpus xanthops | reverse complement strand
AACAGTTGCTCTGCACAGCAAAAAAATGTCAGGTTCTACCACTCACGCAATGTGCTGGGAAGTTGCTGTAATTTTCGGTAACTTGTGCAAGACTAAAGCTGTCCCTGAGGGTTCAACCTACTCAGTTTTCATCACAACACAGATTATATTTTCAACTCTTTTCCTCATATATTCTTCCTACACAAAATTGCATCTCCTCTTTCCATCTTCCTGAATGGTCTTTTATTATTAATTCCATATTTTGCCTAGCTTAAATTTTAAAGTTCTTCACAACCCAGAATACCAACCCTCTTGAATAAAACTCCCCATACCTTAAGTACCAGCATTCTTGTTAAGAATTTTGCACTCCCAGAGTTGAACAAAATTTTCTTTAAGCAAGTCAACTTGTTAGTTATTAGATCTTCATAATTTACTATGAAGTTCTATTATGTGGATGGATTACAACGACAAATTGATTTGCTTTAGCAAAACATGAGCCAAAGGAGTCATATGATCTCTATTATACAGATTAAAGTTTTGAAGATGGGAGAGATGACAATGCCAGGATCTGTTAACTGTGGCTATCCTACCTTGCAAATGGCTATGTTCTGCTCTTCTAGGCTGATGCTCATGTCAGGCTGCACTTCTGTACACCCACTAGCCGACTGCCCACTTCCCTTCCTTCTGGCCCTGTTCTGCACTGTAACCAAATTTAGCCTGAAAGACAGAGTTTTGGTTACTGTCCTAATGCAACTGAGCATTTCCTCACACTGAGCACTGAGGAAACAATACGGAAGTGAATATGAAATACTGAGAAAGCAGGGAGAAGAGAATAGAAGGGAAGTATTTTTATAGCCTTGCTTCAGCCTGTCAGTCTGTTTTGGGACTGTGCTGCTGTACTTACATGGAAGTACAGCTGGGGCATTAATAAGTGTTGTTTAGCAAGTGCAGTGACTTTTTAGAACATCTGCCAACCTGTCTAACAGTGGATTTAAAAAAAGAAAACAAAATATCATCTTTGCTAAAGGTAAGAATCAATACCTTCCTCAGGCAGTCCAGAAGTGGAACCTGCCTCTGGCTAGTTTAACAAAACTGAGCTATAAATTGAACTGAATCTCTAGTATATTTACGGAAACTTCTATATTTAAAGTTTTACTCAAGAAATACTATTACATAACCCTGTGCTGCTATTTAAAAAAAAAAAAAAAAAAAAAAAAGGGGTCAAAAAAAGCCTCCTTCCAATGCACACTCAGCTCTTAAGAAAAACATACGTTCATGACTGTCCTCCTTTCAGGTCAGCTGCCACGTGTAAGTGCTATTACAGGTCAGTCACAACTGTACTAAAGCCAAAACAGATTGTACAGGTATGACTACTTCAACAGGGCATTAAAAAAGCTCTTGAGAAGGAAGGGATTAAACTTGCTTTTTGACTCCTGAGTTGAGTTTTAAGAGCTGGCATTTATTGTTCAAAAAACCCTAAACAATTATCTTCATCTGTAGAAAGTGAAGAAAGATCATATTGCCGATTCTAGTGCTGCTTTTTCAACTGAAAGTCATGCTTTAAAAAGTGGCCAGGATTCCTACAGATGCAGGAAAATTCAAAATGGTAGATCTGCTGTCAAGGAGCAGTAGAAACCCTTGTGGTACAGAGAGAAGAATTATGGGGGGTGGGAGTGGGGGGAAATCCCATCTTCTTCAAAAAAATCTATATTCTGTAACAAAGTTAAAACTGAACAAGTAGACTATTTTGAATTTGAACTTTATGGAATTGGACTACTTGTGGCAAACTAAAAATGTATCTCTGCAGTCTTCCTAAGTTCCTTACACTTCTGTATACGTTATTTTTTATCAATGCATAGGTTTATGGAGATTCCTGGATAGGCTGCACTTCTTACCCGTTAATTTTTTCCTGGCCTTGGGAACGAATTCAAAATTGTGCATATGAATGTAACTTATTTAAAGCTGAACATGGTCTTGCCTACGATGTTTGGGGTTTGGAAGAAAAGTCACAGGTTTGGTTTATAAAATTTTCCAAAGACAAAGAGAATTCTGGGGAATTCAAGAGGAGGTGTCATATTGACATGTCCAGGAAAAAATTAAATGGGCAGCAGATGCTGTCTACACACTCAGTAACAAGAAAGATGATGAAAACAAATTGCTGCAAATTGACCCAAACATTATTTTTGTATACTTAATAACAAACACCTTATTAAATCTTTTACTTTCTTTCTTGCTTAAGAGGCTTCTGCAAGTGTCTGTATTTCACTGTTCTCATTTTCATTAAGGTTGCTTTCTGGGTCTCAGGGATAATTTTATTGGGGCAAATTCAAATGCAAAAAACTGGGATGACTGGTAAAGTCCTGTGAGGTGATGAAGACAAAATAGCACATTTCTGAAAGATCTGACTGGTGATGATTGTGTTAAGGTATTCTGAACTTAGTAAATTCCTGAATGAAACATAGTAACAGTGGGAAAAGTGCTGACATGGCTTCTGCCCACACTGCAGACCTGTGCCAAGGCTTGGGTTCTCTTATAATCTTTAAAACTTGCTGGTTTTCTACTGGTGTGTCCAGCTCAGCACAATTATGTTGTGGGATACTTGAGCCAATACAAACACTACTTAAATGGCAAGGATCACAAGCAAACAGAGAACTCTGTTCAACCAAATAAAAGATGTTTAAACAAATAGTGAATTCTGGAAAAGATTGTTTCTTTTAAATAACAAGTGTGTAAACTCATACCTAATTCATGGGTTTTGTCAAGGTGCCACTGCAAGCACCCAAGGAGTCATGAACAAGAGTCTTAACCAGTTTAAATGCAGCAACTATCAAACTACTGATATTATAGTTTCAGATGTTTAGAAATAGTATATTTCTAGTGCACTTTTTTTAAAGAATAATATTGTTTTAGAAGACTCTTTATGCATATTAAGGAAATCTCCACAGTGTTAACAAATTGGCCTCTGGAGTATGGATAATGATTTTTTTCACTTCATATGTAAGTGAAAATGTACTATTGCTTTCATCAGCAGTTTCAACTTTTGTAACTTCTTTTTTTATTTCTAGCCAGCTTTGGATACAAAATATGTGGACGAAGCAGTACACAGCATGTACTTTGTGTAATAATAAACTTACTGGTATTCTACTGGTAGTTCAGACCTGTAGTTGGTTCTCTTATTTCCTGAATTTGCGTCGGAAGATGACTGGTAGAAAGAATTGTTGTGTGGCTACATATGATCGTGTTCCTGAATTGCTGCTCTGCTGTTAAGTCATTCTGTGGAGAAAGAGCTGGATTGCCTTTCTGACAAAACAGTATTTAGTAGTTACATAGACAATATTCATATCTGGATATCTACTGTAAAGCAATGCTAAGAACTCTTCAGTGCGTCAAGGTTCCTGGTGTTTATTGGTATAAGTGGTAACAGGCACTCAGCGCGAAAACAGACATTTTGAGAAGGACTTGGGGGTGTTGGTCAATGAATGAACATGAGCCAGCAGTGTGCTCTTGCAGCCCAGAAAGCCAACCGTATCCTGGGCTGCATCAAAAGAAGTGTGACCAGCAGGTTGAAGGAGGTGATCCTGCCCCTCTACTCTGCTCTTGTGAGACCTCACTTGGAATGTTGTGTGCAGTTCTGGTGTCCTCAATATAAAAAGGACATGGAACTGTTGGAACAAGTGCAGAGGAGGGCCCATGAGGATGATCAGGGGACTGGAGCACCTCCTGTATGAAGATAGGCTGAGAGAGTTGGGGCTGTTCATCCTGGAGAAGAGAAGGCTGTATGGAGACCTCATAGCAGCCTTCCAGTATCTGAAGGGGGCCTATAGGGATGCTGGGGAGGGACTCTTCATTAGGGACTGTACAGAGAGGACAAGGGGTAGCAGGTTCAAACTGAAACAGGGGAAGTTTATATTGGATATGAGGAAGAAATTCTTTATTGTGAGAGTGGTGAGGCACTGGAATGGGTTGCCCAGGGAAGTTGTGAATGCTCCATTCCTGGTGATGTTCAAGGCCAGGTTGAACATAGCTTTGGGTGACATGATTTAGTGTGAGGTGCCCCTGCCCATGGCAGCAGGGTTGGAACTAGATGATCTTAAAGTCCTTTCCAACCCTACCTATTCTATGATAATATGATTCTGCAGTGTGACTTTCAACTTTGCAGTCTATGGTCCCTTTCTCTTTACCACTAGTTTTTCCACCTCATGCCCATGAACCTTTTAAGTCTGCCTGTAGCTGTACTAATCTGATCCTTACCAAAAAATGGCTTCTTTTGTGCTTTAAGACTACCCTTGCCCCGCTCCCATCCACAAGCATTGGAGGAAAATCGAAATACGCTGCAGTTTCACAGTTGGCTTAAGTGACTCTAATTGCAGGCTGCTGTTGAAAGAGTTGGCAGCACCACCTCCCTCCTCTCATCCTAAACCATGTTTTTAACAGCTCAAGTGCTTGTGCAATCACAGGATGTATTGGATAAGTGAGCTGATGAAAATAAACCAGTTTTCTTATTCTTGGGTTAGTTTTCTGGCACTTTGGTGAGGGTCTGTGTCTCCTTTCATAGGTTTCTGGGCTGGGATTGACCAGGAACAAGGACAGCAGAGGCAGACCAGTTCAAGCTGGCAGCAAGGTTGCATGTGGATTTCTGCTGTGGTGTGGTTTCTCTTACCGTTATTGGCAAACAGCACCCTCAGCTGAAGCCAGTCTCCAGCAGTGCTCCCCTCATGAGACAGCACTCAAATCTTGTTTCAACAGCCTTCCAGGCGGGCAGGATTGATTTGTCAGATGGGCTGTCATTTTCCCTAATTTGATGAGCATTGATAAGAATTGCAAAGACCTGTAATCCAACAGCAAAAGGCTAGCTATTTGTGCATTTCCTGAAGCAACCATTATAAACTCCTACAGAGTTCATGTGTGTATATAAATATTGCTATTAGTCACTGTATAGAAAGGAAACTGGAATGATTTGGTGTCGGGATTATTAATTCAATATTTCCTCTTCAAGCTTTGTACTGTAGGCTGGGTCAGTTATCACAGGAGTACGTAACGCAGATAGGATCATCTTTTCATGTTGTATTTTTCCATCTGTGATGGCAGGGTGAACAGGATACACAGGATGAGAGATGAGTTCACACACCTGGACCACACAGTCTGCTTCAAAAGCTTCCAGTCTAAAATACAGACATGGAGAACAAAGTCCAATACTTCTATTATGCTTTGTGGCTTTTTGAAAACAATGTCTTTTTCCTACAATGTCTCTTTCCTTCAAATGGGCCGGCTGTTAGCTTTTGTGGGCATTGGAGCAGAAGAGGTTGTGGCAAGGCTTTTTGTGGTATCTCAGCATCACTGATGAGCTTGACTGTAATTAGGACTCATAGGCATGAGGGTCCACAAACTGCTTCTCCAGTGCAGGAGCCATTCTCATCTAGTAAAACCTGATCTAGAATCCATGGGCACGAGTGAAAGAATCCTTTCAAAATCAGACCTTCAGACATGACAGTGCCCAGTGCAGTGCAGTAGAAACAGCAAGAATAGCTCTGATTTATAATTAAGCAAGAAAACAGGCAGTTTGTTGGGCAAGGGCTAAGCTCCAGAGTGCTAAGAGCTTTCATTATACTTTTTACTTTTAGTTCAGAAAACATATAATCTTTCCATGGATTATTTCCCTTAGCAGACATACATTTGTTTGGCTGATCTTACTCTCTGTGTGATTGAACACCTAATTACAGTTGTTTTCAGACCACGGTCAGGAGATGCTGTTGAGTTGAGAATGATACTGTGCATCTTCATCACGTGGGGAAATCAGCTCTGGCTCTCCCTTTCTATTTCTCCCCTGAGACAAAATGGTGAGGACAGCATTTTTTAATCCCTAAATGCATGGTAACTCTAAATTAATCACAGTTAAATGCTGCTATCCAATTATGTAGGTAAGAGACACTGTTAATGAAAACTTCTGGAAAGGAATATTTTACCTTAGGAAAATTGCATATATAATCTGGAATATAAACAGTGCTGCTGCCACTGCAGCTGAACAGTAGTGTGATACAATTCCAAAAATAGCCTGTATGGATCTGAGGTACTATCTTATGGTTAATACTAGTCCTCAAAGTGAATTGGTGCTCATCGACTACATAGAAGATAAAATCTACTGCAGCCCTTAGATGATTGCTGAACTTTCAGAAGGTGAGTTGTCCTCTAGGGAGTGGGGAGACAGAAGAGAGTGGGACAATTTGCCGGCTCAAAGCCAGTGTATGCTCAGGTATGTCGGTAGAGCACTGGCAAGACCATAAACTTGTGAATAAAAAACACTGAAGGAGCATCCAGCTATGAAGTGGCCTTAAACACAGCAGCTGCAACAGTTTTAAGTTTTCCCAGCAGACGCTAAAAGCCAAACTAAACTCATCAGAGATGTGACAACAGTTGTAATTGTTTTAGGTAATGGGGCATTTCCTGAAAATGAGCCAGCTCAGTCTGTCTGAAAACAGAGAGGACCAATTTGCTGCCTTGTTATTTCGGGTTTTTTTCAATTCCAGATGAAGCAGCCTCCTTGGCTCTCAGTAATATGCCAGTATAGGATTCAGCAAAGGGTGCTGTTTATGTGGCCTCCAGCTTACAAGTTTTCAGTCCCTGATGATCTACACTGTTGTGGTGCTGTTGCTCTTGTAATTTGCTTGCAAAGTGCTGTGGGACCTGCCCTTTGCCTTAGGCCACTCTAATAAAGCTTTATCTTCAGAAAGTGACTTATGCTGTCACAGCCATGAATTGAATATACACAGTCAAAGATGAGCCTTTCCATTAGCCGGATACTGTTCCTTCAGCTCGCACTAACCCTTAGCTAATGCCTGGCTCTTGGCAGAAGGACCCTGGGTTCCTTTGTTACTGCACTGGTCTCTGCAGTCCTGCTACCACCACCCCGATGCCACTTGCTCCCACCTCCATTCCTCATCCCTCCCTGCCCAGCTCCCACCTGCCAAAATTCCTCCTGTGCTTTGGAAATTAGCCTTTCTCAGTGTGCCTGCAGTCAAGGGGGCCACAAGGAAGACGTGGGAGAGAGCTCAGCTATGTAAGATGCAATTCATATTTTAAAACCAGAATTTTTCCTCCCAATCTTATTTCTTTTAATGTTTTTCTTCACACAATCACTGAAGTTATAAACTGCTAAAGTAGTTGTTTGCAATACTAAAGTTCTTTTCTGATAAGGTAAGGTAATTATCAGGTGGAATTTTGCTGTCATAATGGAATAAGCAGAAATAATTACCAGTCAAAGCGAAATTAGGAGGTTGCTTGACCACAGTGACAAAATAGACAGAACTAGAAACCCTCAAGGAAATGCTCAGCAAATCACCACTTGACTGCAAATACCTTGTATTTTTTGGGACAACTTCTTGCTTTCAGGAAGAAAGCTAAGCAAACGGAGAAGGTGTTCAGGCTCCTCATCCCAAATTATTCCTATTCCATCCTTCCTGGAGAGAAACCCCTCTACAAGCATGGCACCATGTAGGCAGCTCCCTCTGCACTCCCCTTTGCCAAGGCTGCTCTGCCACCCTCACCCAGAGATTCATGTAGCTTCTCTGGTTTTAAAAGTCTTTTGCTCTTAAATGATCCTTAAATGCTAATTATTATTATCCTTAGGCAATTAAATGGCTCTCCAACTATTCAGATTGGGTGGAGGCATAGGTAGTTGAAATAGTCTTATAAGAGATAATTATGCAAACTGAGCCTTTGGAATTTATATTGTTTTTTAATTTTTTTTTTAAATTTAACCTTTTTCCTCTGGCTATTCCATGCTCATCTAAATCAAATATATGAAAGGGAGGTGCTCTTCCCTGCAGGGGCTTTCTTTTCCTTCGCCTTTCTATGCTACCTTGCACCAAGAGCTTCAAGCCTACTCTTGGACTTCAGTCAGATCTTTTCCCTCTGAGGTTTGAAGGACTTGAACTAACACAGCATTGGGCTTACCTGTCACACCTGGTCAGCTAGGGGTCTCTGCTGTAAGCTGATATATCATCTTTGTCTCCACCAGGACACAAGTTTCTGCTAACCATCAGCACTTCATTAAATATGAGAGTCATTCTGTCATTTTGAAGACAAAGCAGTGGACTGACTGCATTGGCTTATGTAGTCCAAATGCAAAAAATTATTGAGCATTGGAGAATTAGTCACATAATGCAGAAAGTAACATTTTGCCACCATCTGCAGTGGAACTGGCTTCTGCTGGAGCAGTACCTTTGAATAGGATATTCAATAGTAAATATTAAGACTGGTATTTACTAGGCAAATACCTAGTAAAGCAAAGGCTGAGGGTATGCATTTCACTCTCTCTACCCAAGCAGAGAGTTAGAAAACAGTTTACCTGGCTACCTTCACAAGCAAATGCTCTGTAAGCCCAGGGTTACAGAACAATGGTGTAGTGTATTCGTGTCTTTTTTTCTCAGAGCTGGCACTCCCTATTCTAAATACTGTCGGTGTTTATCAAAGTTTGCAATAGTAGGGAATCAGGAAAGAAATCAAGTAACCATGGGAGAGATTACACTTCTCAAGACTGTTAAAGGAAGATCTGTTTGCTTGTCCTCTGCTTTTTATTTTTTAAAAGGGAATAGTTTAATAGTTGGTGATAAAATGAAATTGTACAGTGTGATAAAGGATATAAAAAATACAATGCCTGCTCATTCAGGCTCTTTGCGGTCAAGCCAGGTATTTTATCAACTATTCTGCATTTTGTCAACATACAAATTTCCTGCTGTTTATTGGCATGATTGACAGCCTGCTGCAACCTGAGGAGGGAATTGCTAACCAGGCTTTTGCATCAGATTTTGCACACTATTGCGTCAGATTTTGCACATATTTTAAGGAGGTGTAAAGTGGTGCATTGCCACTCGGTTTGGAGCTGAATTAATCCACCCCAGCAGAATATCTAATCCACTGTTTGTTGTGGGACCATCACTGCAGCAAGCCGAGCACAGTCATCTCCCTGCTCTGAGGGATTATTTCAGTGCACACAGTGAGATGCTTGTCTCTCCTGAAATGCTCTGTCATGACTCAAAGAGGGGTTGCACACAACATTACAGGAGGTGGGTTAGAAGGAAGCTCTGCAGGATACACATCTCCTGCTCCATGGTCCCATCCTTGGCAGTCCCAGCAGATGCTTTTCCAACTTCTTCTAAAACCTTTTCTCTACCAAACTACTCTTCTTCTACATGCTGCCTCATGTCCAACATCTTTCCATCTAGTCCTGGAAAGGGCCATTCTGGTTTTTGGATGCAGGTCGCTTGTGTGACCATCATCTTTCCTTCAGTGCTGCTTCTCCTAGATTAAACAGCTCTCAGTTAAACAAACTTTTCTTTCTTGTTTTGTTTTTCTCCTGAACCTCTGTTCTGCTCCCTTTCCAGCAGATCCCACTTCTTGAAGCGCAGTGTCAGAGATACGTTATCAAAGCAGAAGGGTTACTCATCTTGCCTAGCAGTCTGTGCTCTTATTTCTATTTCCCATTCTACTGTTTGCCCTTTTCACAACAGCACAACATATTTAACTGATGTTCAGCTTGTGATCTGTGTAGCCCTTTGATTCTTTACTGAGGTACTGCTGCCAAAACAGATAGTCCAGATTTGTGGAGTTTTGATTACTTTCCTATGTATATAAATTTTGCATTTGTGCTCATTGTATTGCATCTTGGGTTTTTTCAGACCATTTCTCCAATTCCTGTAAATTGCTTTGAATCTAATGCTGTCTGCCAGCATGCCAGCAGTCCCCCCACTTGTTGTCTACATGCTTAAAGGGTATACTTTCTACTCCATTGCCCAAATCACTACTGAATGTAATAAGGGTGAGCTCATTGCATAATCTGGACTTGGATGGAAAATTTTCTTATGCTAAACATCTTAGAGCTGGGCTTAGAGCTTGCACTTCTCTCCTAGAAACTCCCATCTGTATTATCTGTGCCTGGAGGAGCAGCTCAGCCACCACTTCCAGAAGCACCAGTGTTTGTGCAAAATCTGAAAAAAGAGGCAAAATACCAAATTCTGTGACTCTAGTGTCTCCCAAAGCATTTCAGAGAGAAGCATCACAAGAAAGGAGCTGGATGATGCTGGACCATCCCGATCAATGATGTAGCAGTCCTTTACATCCTACCAGCACTATCTTCCCTGTTCTCTGTGTGGGACTGCTTGGCTAAGTACCCTGCTTGGTTTGTATCACATTTTTGATAGAGTCAAGGCATTCGTGTGAAGCATTTTGATTCCATTGATTCAGCAGTTAGCATTCTGTCAAAGATTTCTTGACTAGCTAAAATCAGCATGTCTGATTTCTTCCCAAATAAACTAGGTACAGAGAAATCAGACAAAATTCAGGGAGGAAATTACTCTCTTTCATCTTGGGCAGGGCAGTTTTTCTTAATTCTCTCTCTCAAGTGTTGGTAACAGATAACCCTCCGGATTAACATGGCAGCAACTGGATTGAGCTGAAGTCTCCAGCACAGCAAGGGTAACTTGCTGGTCTTTTTGCTGAGTAGCAGTAAAGTATCATGTGTGCCAGGGTAGAGGACAAACAGAATCATTTATGTTGGAAAAGGCATTTAAGATTATGGAGCCCCCAGCCTTCTCCTCATTCGCTATAAGCAGGTCACATTATCATAGGAGGTCAGGTCAGTCTAGCAGGATCTGCCTCTCGTAAACCCATGCTGACTGGGATTGATAACCTAGTTGTTCTGTACATGTCCTATGATGGCTCCATAACCTTCTCCAGCACTGAGATCAGACTGACAGGCCTGGAGTTCCCTGGATCCTCCTTCCAGCCCTTCTTGTAAATGTGCATCACATTTGCCAATTTAAAGTCAGCTGGGACCTCCCTGGTTAGCCAGGACTTTTAGTAAGTGATGGGAAGTGGCTTGGTGAACACTTCCACCCTATCCCTCAGTACCTTTTGCTGGATCCTGTACAGCCCCATAGACGTGTGTGTCTAGATGATGCAGCTGGTCACTGACCACTTCCCTGGGATTATGGTGGCTCAATTTTGCTCCTTATCCCTGTCTTCCAGTTTAGGGGGCTGGGTATCCAGAGAAAAACTCCTCTGACTATGAAAGACAGAAGCAATGAAGGTATTAAATACCTCAACCTTTCCCTTATCCTTTCTCACTGTGTTTCCCCCAGCATTCAATAATGGATGAAGATTCTCCTTAGCCCTCCTTCTATTGCTAATGTATTAACAGAAACATTCTTACTGTCTTTTGTAGCAGTAGCCAGATTAAGTTCTAGCTGCACTTTGGCCCTTCTATAGTTTTCTCCCATGCATAACCTTATAACATCCTTGTGGTCCTCCTGAGCTGACAGCCCCTTCTTCCAAGGATAATTATTTGTTTTTTCCTGAGTTCCAGCCAAAGCTCTCTGTTCCATTGAGTCAGTCTTCTTCCCTGATGACTCATTTTTCAGCATATGGGGACAGCCTGGCCCTACAATTTAAGATTGCTTTCTTGAAGAATGTCCAACGTTTCTGGAGTCCTTTGCCCTTCAGAACTGCCTCCTAAAGGACTCTGTCAACCAGGCTCCTAGACAGGCCAAAGTCTGCCCTCTGGGAAGTCCAAGGTAGCAGCTCTGCTGAACACCCTCCATACTTCTCCAGGAATCAAAAATGCTGTCAAAAGATTCTCTACCAGAAAGGGATGTGCAAGTAATGGAAAGAGGGGTTCAGCAGTGACATAATTTATTCTTTCTATGAAGACCTGGTTCAGAAGCTGCTTAGTGTGGTATTTCACCCTCTGGTACCTCCAGCTCATCCTCCTTGGGAGCCTTTCTGGTTTAGGGTTGTAACAGGTGTTAATGAGATGATGCATTTCATGGACCCCACAAAGGCAGCAACAAGGAGGAGTTACTGTACAGCTGAAGCCAGGGGTGTGGTTTAAAATTTCTTAAACAGATGGAACGGCATCCAGTTTCTCCAAAGACCTCAAAAGCAAATAGGTAAGAGGGTCTCAAAATAAAGGTCATGTATCTGTATTTAAATACCTTTAGCTCATGCAAGAATGGGATTTTTTTGTACAAAATTTAACATCAACTGCCCCCCTGAGGCAACTAATTGATGAAAGAACACAGCTGCTGAGATCCATCTGTTCCTTACCAAATTCAGCTTCTTGAATCTCTGCAAAAGTGATTTTCTACTTTTCACCTGCTGTCAAAGACTGTTGTATAACAATAACTCTTTCTTTAATCAAATATTGCTTTTCTTTTTTTTTCAGATCAGTGAAATCAGGAGACTTTCATGAGATCTACATCACTTGAAGCATTTCTCCTACTTACCTTGGCAAGGGCAGGTGGTAGAGGTATTGATAGCCACAGGATGGAGAAATAGTCTAGTAGCCACCCAATGCAACCCTGCACCAAATTCCAAGTACCTCTCCTTAGCCCATGTTAGTGTCCAGCAGAGCTGTTATTCACACCTCACAGTACAAGTCAGATAGAGAATATATAATTTAATATCATTTGTTGTGGCTGTACTTCAGGATAGATGCTTATTCCTTCGGTCCCAATATTGTGCTGTGAAAATCCCATTGCAATGGGTTCACATGCTTTAATGCAGTGAAAACACATGTGACTGCCTGAAGGGCTCCTCTCTTTGGCTCATTAAGGGCCACCAATGTAATCCTTCTCTGGGCACACCTCCTATTTAGCTTTTGATGTGACAACTGTGGAGATTACTGCCTGTAGTGCCACATCTCACTCAGTTTCATCAGCTCACTTGACTGGAGAGAGAGTCATTACCACTCACAAGACTATGTGGGATCAGCAAATGGGACCCATCCAGAACAGAGGAGCATTGCCTTCTTTCCAAATCCTGTTTCTATTTAGAGAGGAGACAAGATATCGTAGAGCTTGTGGTAGCAAACATTGTCATACTGGTCTTCCAAAATGCAATTAATTCAGCCTTTAATTATCCTAGCTGTGGGAGATGTCCCAGCCACAGGAATGCATCTGAGAGCCCTGCTTCTTTGACGGGCCTGCTATGATTCTTTACTTGTGTCAGCACAAATAAGTTACATTTAAGAAGATTGAATCACATCCTTGCTTAGCATTCATAAATCACATTTAGCTTGCACAGGTGATGCTTCTGGGTCTTAGGCCATCTTTGTAGGTCTGGGACTAGATCAGGAAAGAAACTGAATTGCTTTGGCTTCCGTAACATTGGGCTTATTGGGCCAGTGTAAAAGCCTGCCTTGGAGAATTCTGATATATGATGAGAAAATCTTTTCCCTGTGCCTTATCTGCAATGTGAGGAGCAACCTGAGACAGTCAGTCTCACCTGGAAAAGGGTCTGCTCTTTCAGGGAAGAAGAGGAAGACATATTTAGTCCAGAGAACAGAAGGTTTGGGAAGACCTTATCGCTCTCTACAACTACCTGAAAGGAAGTTGTAATGAGGTGGTGGTCAGTCTCTCCTCCCAAGTAACAAGTGATAGGACAAGAGGTAACGGCCTCAAGCTGCACCAAGGGAGGTTTAGATTGGGTATTAGGAAAAATCTCTTCACAGAGAGGGTGGTCAGGCATTGGAACAGGCTGCCCAGGGCAGTGCTGGAATCACCATCCCTGCAAGTGTTTAAACATTGTGTAGATGAGGCCCTCAGTGAAATGGTTTAGTGCCAGATTTGGCAGTCCTGGGGTAATGTTTGGACTTGATGATCTTAAGGGACTTTCCATCCTAGTCGATTCTGCAGTTCTGATTCTGCAATTCTATGTCGATGCCTATAGCCATGCTTTTCACTCCTGCATCAGGGTTCAGAGAAACCTGTCTGCATTTCAGCAAGAAGAGAATGCAAACCATTATTTCCTGCAACAGTAGAGAGTTCAATAATAAAACAGAGACATAAAAACACCATTCAGTGTTTCATCAATCAGAAAGGGATGAATTCACTGTTGCCCAAAAATGGATAAACTCAAATTCCCTATATTTATCCTTTCTAACTGTTTCGTATACTTAACTGGCTCCTGTCACTCTAAGATGACATCCATAGGGGCAAGATTAGCTGTATTTAATTTATGATTTATATGTTTATAACCACGTAGTCTCTCTAGTTGTTTTTTTTTTTTAATTTAAAAGTGTAAACCAGATATTGTATTTCTTTAGAGAAAGTTGGATCAGTGCTCCCACCTTGCTCTCGCAGATGGTATGAGCATCATTTTGTTCTTCTTTTTCCTGTTCCCTGCTGCTTCTCCAGCACAGAACTCCTCTTCCAAATCAGACCCCGGTTTCCCGCATACGTAACGCTTTTCCAGGAGGTTACTTTTATTGGAGGAGTTCTGTCTACCCTCTAGTGGGAACCTGAATTATAGCAGCTGCAGAATCCAGCTGCGGGAGTATGGGAGACTGGAGCCCTCCTGGCGCAGCCTGAAATTATTGCAGGATTACTATGGTATTTCCAGCAAAAGATGCCTTATTCCTGTCCTTACCCTTCTTTAGTGAGACTCAGGTTTACATTTTGGGGAAAAGGATGTGGGCTATGCTTCTAGGATTTTGTTCTGGTAGAGGGAGAGATTTAGATTTTCACTGGTGTTTGCTGCCAAATATTTAGCTCTGATAAGCAACTATGGCTGTATTAATCATGCTAAGTCAAAGTGAGGATGGAAATTTAGCAGTTGTATAATGAATCTGCATCTTCACTCCATTTGCTTTTCTGACACTGGAAGTTCTACATCAATGTCTGAAGGCAGAACAGGGGCTGCTGAGTCTGAATTAGGGTGTGCTGGGAATGGGTCTGGCCCCATATCTGAGGCATGTTAGCTGAACCCATATGCACTCCCAGCATCTTCATATGTACATGATGAGGAGCGATACCTTCCCCTTGGGTGAAGGCAACTCGCTATATATGGAACCTATTTCTGACATTAGCACCCCATGGAGGACAACTTCACAATGTGTGGTGTGATGCACACATTTCAACCTGAAAGATTTCCCTGTATGCTGCTAATATTTCTTGTAACCTGCAAATTAACAAATACTTGATACAAACCTCTAAAGGGGATGAATACAGCTAATTACTGGCTTTTGCCTGAGATTACACACAAAGATAGCCCAATAACTGGTGATAAAGAGATGGTCCCCCAAAACCTTCTCAGTAGGAAAACAGAAGTAGTCCTTCCACAGATGCAGGGTACAACTCTGAGGATGAACCAGGGCTGAGTCATGCAGATGCTGCTTTAACTCAGCTTTTAGTATTGAAGTGCCACAACTGAGCAATCAAGACTCCCTTGAAAATCTTACCCGAAGCCTAAAATGCACTTTATAAAAGCTCTGGGGCTGGAAACTGATCTCTTCCCTTCTTGGCTGCTAATTTGCTTTGTGACCAGAGGCAAGTCACTTGACTCCACTGTGCCTCAGTTTCATCACCTGTAAAATAGGGCTGATATATAAATATCTCCAAGCAGCTTACTAGCAGAAAGGTAAATGTGAGGAAACTGCTGTAGGCAGATGCTGCTGCCTTGTCTGCGAAGATAACTTCTCGTTCATAAAAAGCAACCTGAAGCAAAAGGAAAAGGGAATTTTCAAAAGGATTTAGTGCTGGAAAGTGTTGCACAATGCATTTGTATGCCATTGTATGCTAGCTCTTCTTCATTATTGCTGAGGCCGTAAGTGATTGGGCCAGCCTGGCTCTCTCAGTAGAAAATTGTCCCTTTGGGATTATTTGGGGCTGGAAATAAATCCCCCCATAATGCTTCCTTGCTTTGTGCTGAGTCACCTTCTTTTTGCCCAGCTTAAGTGTAGCAGCTCTGTAACAAGAGTAGAGCAGGAGTTTTTACCTTGGCTGCCCTTTGAGGCACCTCAAGGAAGGTATTTTCTAGCCCTGTCATTTGCAGGTTCCAGGCATCGCTTTGCACAGCGGCTGGCACCATTAAAGTCCATGAAAGCTGAAGCAGACATCTGAGAATATCACAGGGTATTTTATGGTAATGCCAAAAAACCTTGCCACAGATCCACTAACAGAATATGGATTCCACCAAACACACAGGAATTATCTTGGAAGTGCCCTAGGATGCACCCGACTAGCTCGTGCTGACTGGGGTTGTTCAGAACCATACAGATTTTAGCAGAACCATTAGAAGGGACAGATTGATTTTTCTTACAATGTTTCAGAAAAAACTGATGGTTCTTGAGGAACAGGCTGGGTGCAGTGAAGGGAGAGGGATGGACTGAAAAATACGGTATCAGTTTGCTAGATTGGGTAGCAGGGAGCATGCTAGAAATACAGCCATGTTTAATGAAAACTCATGAAGGAAAATGTCTTCAGGTACTAGATCTTCTACCTTACTTTTTGGGATTCAGTGTGGCATTGTCTGTCTATGCACAGAGTTGTATTTCTTTCTTCTTCACCTTGTCTTCTTTCACTATTTTACAAAGTAAAAGGGAATTCATAAAGTATCTGGAAAACACATCTTTCCACAACAGAATCTCAGAACTTTCTTTGTAAGAGTAGAGAGCATCACCAATACTGTAGCTTCAGGGCAACCGCTCTCTTTTGGTTTAGAAATCAGTGACATCAACCATTTTTGGGAGCAAAGAAGCTGAAGAAAGATCTTAGAAGATAAAATACCTTCCAATTCAAATGCCTTTTAAGGCTCTAGCAATGATGAATCAAACATACTCCGTGTTAAACTTGCCTGCAGCAAACAATTTTCTGTGTATTTTAAAAAGTAAGCATTTCAGCTTCAAATTTTATTTTGGAAAGACATGTAGCTCAGTGGTTACCAACTTTATTTTGTCACCTTCTGGGTCCCAAAACACAGCTCTGATTAAAAGCAGAGATTTATTTTTCTCTCCTGCTTTAGGAGGCATCCAACTCACTTTGCTCTCCACTGCAGCAAGTTGTAGGCCAGAGCATCAATTCAGCAAAACATCATAGTCAAAAGTAGTTCTCTTTTCCAGTCACTGTTCAGAAAACAGGCCTTGAAATATATTTTCTTTAGGGTAAACATTATTTTTGCCCTCCTAGAATTAATTGTGTGGCCTTTACATTGAAGCGGCATCAGCTGGCTCCTTTGAATGCCTCTACTGTCACAAAACATAAGGAAGATTCAAGGGAGCCCACAAAGTTATTTGCCTTTATATCTCTTTTCCTTTGCTGCTAGCCTGGAAAAGCAAATGCAGTTTGGAGCTGGTAGGAGTTGAATAGTGATGTGTTCATTTGTTTTTTTTTTTTTTTTTTCTGCTTTAAAATTTAGTTTCACTCAACCTGGTTTTTCAGGGTAGAAAATAGACAGATGGAAGCAGTCATTCAAAGTTTATTCTGTTTGCTTAGCCTTATCAGTGAAATGGCAAGATCAATCTGAAGTCTAAATGACTCAGTGGTAAGGCTGGCACTGCCCTCCACTTCATGTGGTGGATCACTACTATAGTCACACTGTGCAGCTAAAGCAGCAGCATTCCAACTGTGCATGCCATTACATTTGGATATAATTGCAGCCTTGTCTCACATCAGTATCCACCTTGTAAGAGTAGACTGTTCTCAAGCTATTTTAGCCTTTCTCTCTACCAGCTGTTTACCAAGCTATTCATTTGAATGCTACATGCAGTCTCCTTCACACTCTCTTCTTAGGTCTTCAGTACGACACATAATCACTCGAAAGACAGCTAGATGAAGCCAGATTAGGACAGATTTCGTGAAACGTTTTTGATGCAGAACATTACAGTCAGTCTTTTTTGCTCTCTGGGAGGTTTTGAGTACAAGGAAGGCTTTTTGCTTTCCCTGCTTAAGGGAACACATGATTTAGGGGGAAAAGTAAGAAAATTGCTGCTTTCCTTCCCAGACAGTTAAGGGTAGAAAACAGCTCTGCTGCAGTCTGTGACAGTACATGAGTCACTGTGAAGGAAAAGGTTCTACATGACTACAAAATTTCAACTTCAGTATTGTCAGTCGGCAACCCCCTAAGAGGTTTACCTTGCAAAGTCATTCTCTTGGTCC
The DNA here is from genome assembly GCA_032466535.1 of Forpus xanthops. Classification (NCBI taxonomy): domain Eukaryota; kingdom Metazoa; phylum Chordata; class Aves; order Psittaciformes; family Psittacidae; genus Forpus; species Forpus xanthops. Next base: position 25,284 of record JASSUY010014267.1, on the reverse strand, counting down.
CTCTATGGTCATAGGCAGAGAGCAGCTTGTTGGTGGGTACTTTAGTCAACATGACTGTCTTCGCAGACAAACCTACCAGAGACTTTTGACAGAAGCTTGGTTACTGAAGTATAACTATGCTGTGAATTAGCCTGCAATAGTGTAGTAATTTATGTAGCTGTGTTGTCACACTGTGTACAGAGCTTGGAAAGTGTCTCCTGTTTACTGCAATTGAAGCACTTATCCTTGTTTCAGCAGTAAACTTAACAGCTGCTAAAAATAGAAGCTATTGAGCTACACAGTAAGCAAAAGGAATGAGTTGCATGAGATAATGATCTCTCAGTCCTGCAGAGAACCTGAGCAGTCCTTGAGTGCTTCAAAATGCCTGCATTGAGGTTGACCTTTTCTCCTTCTCCAGGGCCAGTCATGCTACTGGAAGATTTGACTGCCCTCTGGGAGGTTTTTGCCTCACTAGCAAACAATGGCTCCCAGGAGCATCCCCTAATCTACTTCAGCACTCTAAAATCAGCTAATTTAGCCCAAACTGAATGGAGAGAGATGGTGGATGAGCAGGTGAGACAGAAAAAAGGCAACCAAACAACACCTGTGTTAAGGAAAGAGAGAAGGAGGAGGCAAAAAGGTCCCCCTTCTCCCTGTCACTGAAATTGTGGGACTGTCACTCTTGCTGTTAGAGGAAAAACTTTGAACACTTCCATTTCACACTTTTTACCAGTAGCTGCTCCATTTTATATTGTATGTGTAGCTGTATCGAAGAGCTTCTGCTCATGTGTGATAAGCTCGGCTCAGGGTTGAGAAGGAAATGCTTCTGGGAGCAAGAATTAAAAATGCTCTGAGAGAGGAAAACAGATAATTTTTAATCCACTCCTTCAGATGTGTATGTGTAAGTGGTAAGACACATCTTGTGCTTGTACTTATGTGGAAAAGGAAGAGAATTTGTGCAGTGCATTTGTACTTTTTTTGCCCATGTTGGAGAGTTGTCAATGAGTCTCTATCATAAATGATTTATTTCATGTGAATTATCTTGTGTGTTTGTGTGACTTGTTGGTTTGAATCAACCATGTCTGTGCAAAAACAGGTAGCTTGACCATGGTTGATCACCATGTAGTGGTCACTGGTAAAATTCTTACTTTGACAACAATACAGAAAAGGACAATCTGAAGTAGAAAACATGTCAAAAGGCCTGTGGCACTGCTTCTGAAAGATGTATCTGATGACTGGCCTTTACCAAATACAGTATTTTAAATACCCACAAAGCATGTTAAACACTATGCTTTCATCATTTGTCCTACTTAGGTGCCTGTGTACACCGAACACACTGCTAACCCATGGAAGGTGCTTGCCCAAGGCTCCCAAGACCCTGCAGCAGTGTGACAGGATGAGTTCTGGTACCAGTGATGCTTCCAGCTTGTTTTACTAGCACCAGTGTTGCCAAGACTGTGGCTAATGGCAGAGTCTCACAGCCAGAAGGGACCTCAGGAGCCAGGCAGACTTGTGTCCCTCTTGCTCAGTGGCCGGTTAGCCTGCTTCTGGAGACATGTGGCAGTGGAGACTCTTCTTATCTTTACAACGGCATCATCACCTGTCCTGAGAGAAAGTGCTTCCTAACATCCACCCTTGAGGGTTTTGAATACCATTTGGTTTTCTGTCTTCCCCTTGGGACATTTCTCTGAGTGCTTTTACCACACTCTTCTCATCTGTGTCTTTCCTGATGAGCAGCCTCCAAGGCTGGACACAGTTCCCCAGCTGGGAGAGTAATAACACTGCAACGTGTGTAAAGGCTGCTACACAAATCTTGCACTTTATATTCTTATACATACATCATGGCATTACATCTGCCCTTTTCACCATAGCAGAAACTGTCAGCTCACTGGAACTGTCAGTTTCCGTCCAGCCTGTGATTTACAGTAACCGCAGCTCTTTATCTGCTGAACTGCTACCTAAATAGGTTTTTCTTTTCTCCTTTTGTGTTTACACAGTTCATTACTTCTACTTAAACACAGAACTTTGCACCTGTCAATGTCTAATAGCATCCTGTGTTTTTTCGGACCATAGATGCAATTTGTCAACCTCATTTTGTCCTCTCAGCTGCATGTCATCTGGAAATATAATAACCTGAGTTTATTTCATTTTCCAGTTTGTTAATGAAAACACTGAATATTGCCAAATGCAGAGCAGACTGGTGAAATCCCAGCTCAGTGGCTCCCCCTACTCTGACAATAAATCATCTCCACTCTGAGCACTAGCAAAAATTGTTTCTTCCAGACTGTTTCCTTAGCATACACACAAGCATGTCACCTCAGTGTCAAAACTTCTTCCGGAGTTCATGAACAAACCTGTTAATTTGTTGTAGTACAAAATCAGAATGATCTGGGATCATATATAGCTGATAGGTCCATACTGTCTGGTACTCATTTGTATTCATCTTCTGTAGACTTATAATCCAATTGTCTGTTTCTGTATTTTTCTGAGATGGACATTAATGTGACTATTAATTTATTGTTCCTCCATTTTTTTTGCATATGTATATATATATATGCACACACACATATACATAAATATATATCATAGACTCCTACAATCATAGAATGGTTTGGGTTGGAAGGGACCTTGAAGACCATCTAATTCCAACCTCCCTGCCATAGGCAGGGACACCTTCCACTAGACCTGGTTTCTTAAAACCCCATCCAACCTGGTCTTGAACACTTCCAAGGGTGGTACAGCCACAACATCTCTGGACAACTTGGTCCAGTGCCTCACCACTCACATCTTAAAGAGTTTTTTCCTTATGTCCAATCTAAACCTACCCTCTTTCATCTTAAATCCACCCCCCACCCCCCCACCCCCATCCCATCCCTACATGCCTTTGTGAAAAAGTCCCTCTCCAGATTTCTTGTAGGCATCTTTAGGTACTGGAAACTGCTCTAAGGTCTCCCCGAGGCCTTCTCTTCTCCATGCTGAACAAGCCCAACTCTCCCTGCATGACCTCATAGGAGAGGTGCTCCAGTCCTCTGAGCATCTTTGTGGCCTCCTCTGGACTTGCTACAACAGGTCCATGTCCCTCCTGTGCTGGGAGCTCTGGAGCTTTATGCAGTACTGCAGGTGGGGTCTCATGAGGGCGGAGTAGGGTATATACATATTGAGAAAGAGAATATATATATATATATACCTTCTTTTATTCACCATGTATGTTCTCTGGTACTCCTCTCATCCTCCCCTAGGCCTGCTCTGAGGTTTCACTGTTCAGTTCTTCAATGCCCTATGCTGAAGTTCATCAGGTCCATCTGATTTGAAAAGAGATGATTTATCTAGGTGCCTTCTAGGTAATTCAGTGGTTTCAGCAACCGTGACAGTATCTGCTGTGTTTGGCTATAATAAACAAAGCAGTACATCAGTGACAACAATGAAATCAATGGAAGTTGTTCTCATGTCCATACTAACCTCTCCGTGTTTCTGTAAGCAAATGCAAAGCCTGGAGTGAGAGCACCCTTTGTTTCCCAAATTTTCTTTGGAAACAGTTGGGTTGGCTGCTTTCAGATTTCACCTTCAAGACAGCTTACTGATCTTTTCACTCTTCTTTCTTTGGTTACTAATAGAGGTATATATAAACCTGCTCCCTAGACAGCTTTTGGAGAAGTGTTCTACTGCAGGGAGAAGAAGCCAGTTGCAATTCTTGCTACCATGTCAACGCACCTGCCTTAAAGCCTGGGATTTTCTTCAAAGGATTATCTCATAACTTTAATGTGATTTCTGACTTGGTCAGGTAGTTGTTGCTCCCCATCTGCTGGATGTATTTGTTCCACTTACACCTTGAAAGAGAGAGCATGGCCTGCTGGAAGTTACCTCCAATCATGACATAAAGCAGGAGGTTTCCACATGTGTTGAGTGCAGCCAGTGGCCGAGAGATGATATAAGCAGAGTGGATTTGTTTCTCTGTGTGACAGCTGAATGGACACAATCGTAGTTCAACCCGAGACACCCGAAAGATGTGGAAGGGGAGGAAGCACACATAGAAGACCACCAAGAGGACAATGGCAAGTCTGCGAGCCTTTAGTTTGTAGCAAGCCCGTGTGTGGGGCCCGGTAGCCAATGTGTAAATAATGAGCACATAGCACAGAGTCACAGTCAGCAAGGGCAAGAAGAAGCCCAGGCTGGTCAGCAGCCAGATATACCACCTGATTGTGCTCAGGTTTTCAGAGCTGGTAAGGTCAAGGCATAAGGATCTGTTTTGTTCCTCTTTTGAAGAGATTAAGAAGTTGATGGGGATGACAGCTGCCAATGAGATCACCCAAATGGCTGCACAAGCCACTGCTGTCCACCGCTTCCTCTGGATGTGGAAGAACTTCATAGGGTGGACAATCACCACATAGCGGAAAGCACTGAAACAGGTGAGGAAGAGGATGCTGCTGTACAAGTTGAAGTGGAAGCCAAAGCGGATAAACCTGCACATGAAGTTACCAAAGATCCAGTGCTCCCCGTTGGCATAGTAGTGTATCAGGAAGGGGAGGCTGGTGAGGTAAAGCAGGTCTGTGAGTGCAAGGTTCAGTATGATTATGGTGCTGCTCTTCCAAGGCCTCATCTTGAAGCTGTAAACACAAATTGCAATGACGTTTCCCGGGAAGCCCACCAGGAAGATAATGCTGTACATAATGGGGAGGTACAAAGTCTTCAGACCAACTTGCACATCAGTGCAGTTGAGAAAATCACTTTCAGTGTGTTGCCTGGTGATGGGGTTGGCTAAGTTGTCATTTGTTGCATTCATGTTTTTTCCTTGGTGCTTAAGAAAGAGAGAAATGTTTAGTGTTCTCTGGCAGATAAGACCTTCTCATAGCTCATTAAAAACAGTTAATAACCAGATCTTTCCTTTCAACTTCCCATTAGTGCTACTATTAAAGTCCTTTTATTCAATAAGGAAAGGCCTTGTTGCTTTGATGGGAATTGATCCGCATCTAGAGGCCTTTTTTCAAATCTATATAGAGCTAGGTACAAATTTATTTTAAAATGCATATTTTCAGGGTCTGTACAGACACAGTGAAGTTGTAATATAAGGGATTTCCAGCCCTACAGTGTGTGATGTGTGCCCCCTGATACATAAAGTTCACTTTCTGCTCTCATAAGGAGTCAAGACAGTCATGTTGTGCTGCTGACCAAAAGCATAGAGAGGGATGTCCAGAACATAACTCTTCATAAAAGTTATCTGCAGCCTTGTCAGTTAAGTGGAAAAAAAGGCATATATTGAAATGTCTTCCTATTATTTTCGATACTGGAGTTGGTTAACATTTTTCTACCTGCTCCTTGGATACAACTGATAGAGGAATATTTATTTCTTTTAGTTCATTAACAAGATTGATGTTGCAAAGAAATAGGTTATTTTTAGGCTTGTCATTAGGTGATATGTAAATTTCTAGCCCTGTAAAATGGTGATTTGCTTTGACATTAGTCTTAGATAGAAGTTTTCTGAAAGATGAGAATAAATGCATCCAACTTGCAAAGTGACTGGTTGCATGCTTTAACATGAGAGTTGAGCAGCATTCAAGGGAGGTAAAGGTAGCTCAGTATATAATCTCTGCAACAGAAAATATGGGGCCACTGAAGCACATGGCAAAAAACCACAAATATGGCATGCAGCACATGTGTTTGTGTGAATGCTGCCTTTCTTTTAGAGTGGAGCAAATGTTTTGATGGAAAAAAATGAATAAGTATCTAGCGCATTTTTTTTTCCATAGGAATGTACTTCATACAGGGTGGTTCCCATCCTCACATTACTGTAACCTAGATCTGTTAAAATGGGTCCTACTGAATCACCGCTTCTATTTCTTCATCTACTCTGAATTTTCTTGATAAGGCTTCCTACCCTCACTCACCTGTGGGATTGCACAGAGAGAGGTTGCAGGGTTTGAATTCAGATTTGTGTAGAATGTTTGGTTCAAACATATTTAAAATGCTTTGAAAACTGAAGCTAGAGCTTGAGGAGATGCATGCCAAACATTGGTGTTCATTTTTAAGAGCAGAACAGCTTCATACATCTTTTCATGGCTGGGGATGGTGGAGGGGATGGCTTGAGTAAATCCAGTGGCTATAATTCAGTAAAGGGGTAATACAGTGATACTATGGTATCTGGTGTGGCTAATGGTTAACCAAGCTAACAGCAAAGGCCCCATCCTGCAGTATCAGGTTGTAGCTTGCTGTGTGATTCTGGAAGCACCAGGGCTGTGCAAGCCTCAGCTTTTATAGTGCATAGCTACTAAGAAAGCTGAAGGGCATGGCTGAGTGCTGCTCCCCACATCACTTCCTTTGTGATTTTGCAGGGCTATCATCAGCTTTTATTCCACCAACCAGTGTGCTGCTGCAGCAAAACTGTAGGGGCTGGCGAGCAAATAGCTATGATCATGGAAGAGCGTGGCAGTGGCACTCAGCTGACGCAGTCTGTATAGACAGACACATGCGCTCAGGTGCTTTCAGAGCATCTCCTTTGCTATGTGTGAGGTTAGAGCTTTATTTGGGTCAAGGAACTCACTCACAGGCCACGTCACCCCCCAAGCCCTGCACTGGAAAGTGAGGACAAATACTGCAAGAGAAGCACAGGGGTGTGGGGTCTTGGTTCTGCATGCCCCAAGATTGCATCCAACCTAACAGGTTACCACAGGGACTAAAGACAGGAGACAGCAAGTCTTTGCTGTTTGCCTTATTATTTTGCTGTCTGAATTACAAATAGAATTTAGAAGAAACTTAAATCTAATTAAGGCACAGTTCGTACTGTGGCAGATTTTATCACACTAAGTAATTGGCCATAATGGGACTTCTGCAGCCCAAGCTGAGGGTAAATGACATATGCTGTAGACGCATAATGAACTTTAAATAAATTATCCCAGAGCAGAACTCGTAATAAAAGAGGACTAGAATATTGAAATAGAAACCCTCTTTCAGTCTTAATGGTGGAGTCACTGCTCTATTGCATGGTATTCTTTACTGTAACCAATTGATTGGACTCACTTTAAAAAATGTTGTGATTGCATGTCTTTAATTGAGGTCACGTATAAGGGAAACTTGTCTGCTCCTGCATTTGATAATTTAATTAGAGCCTGCTGGAAATAAAAGCCAAATGGCTGCAGCCATTGCAAAGTAACCTAATGCCTGTAATTGGACCATATTTCACACAGATGTGTTGCTGAATAAATTAAGTAGGATTTGGCTTGCAGTGTTCGACTCTTCTGCTGGCTCAGATTTAAGAGACACACATTATATATTTAGAGATGAAGATGTGAGCTCTCTTTCCCTTACCCTGTATAATTCAGGGATGTGTCTCCATGCAGAAAGAGTATGTGCATTTAAGTTGAGTATTGAATGCATCCCAGATAAGTTTAATTTGCTCTATGCTTGCATCATCCTGTAACCCTTTGCTCATACATCTCCACTTTGCCCTGCCTCTAAGTTCATATCTTTAAATCAAAATATGCATTTTACCTGTAAATCCTTGGTGTTGTCTTCTTTCCTCTTCATAGCCTGTTCCTTACATACCCTACTCCAGCTGGCAGAGTTTGTTTTTAAATACTGCAGGTTTGTGCAGTAAGACTGTCTGGGAAAGCCATAGCAATCAGCCCATGCTATCAAGCAGGTTGGGGAAATGCTCTGCCTCTGTTCCAAGGTCTCTGCCACACAAATGCAGTGTGGACTCCTTGGTGCTGAGCAAGAGCACCTCTGACCCCTCTTGCCTACTTGCAGGCTAGCTGTTATGTCCCCTGTGGAGGGGCCGTGCTGTGTCAGTTATCCTCCTTTCTGGCCTATTACCTGCATGAGATGTGGGGACCTTCCCTATGTCACTTGCAAAGTCGGTTGGGACTGCCTGTAACCTGTACCATTTCGATGGAATGGTTTATTACAGGCGTTTCCAGCCTTCAGTGAGAGAGGAAGGTCATCAGCACTTAGGCAGGGATAAGCAGCACCACTGCAATGTTTGCCTGAAGGAATGTGTGTTCCCTGAGTGCCAAAGCACACTATGGGAAAGGTGGAAGACAGGGAGAGAGGTGGGGAGTGAGCAGTGTTTTGGATTGGAAGAAGCTGTACTGCAGAGGGCTTGGAGGATGCTGGGAGCTGCAATCAACCCCTTGCATCCCAAAGAGAGCGAAGTTACCCAAGAGCTCCAAACTGAGATCTTGGTGGGATCTGCTGCCATTTCTGCAGGGAGGGACCTGGCTCTGAGATGAGCAAGTATTGCAGAGCCGGGGCACAAGCAGGGTCTTGTGAGTGGGATAGTATCTACAACCGTGTGTTTGTGAGGTCAACCTGGCTGGAGAAGGGCTTTCCTGGAGAGGGAGATTGATACACAAACTATCCTGACCATATTGTACATGGGCAATACTAATTTCTCCTGATGTGATTTTTGCAGAGGTCAAAGGAACAAAGAAAATATAGAATCATAGAATGCTTTGGGTGGGAAGGGAACTTAAAGCTCCTCTAGTTCCAACAGTCCTGCCATGGGCAGGGACACCTTCCACTAGACCAAGTTGCTCAAAGCCCTGTCTAACCTGGCCTTGAACACTTCCAGGGATGGAGCAGCTGCAGCTTCTCTGGGCAACCTGTGCCAGTGTCTCACCACCCTCACAGTAAAGAACTTCTACCCAATATCTAATCTAAATCTGTCTTCTTTCATCTTTAGTCCATTCCTCCCTTGTTCTGTCACTACAGACCCTTGTAAAAAGTCCCTCTCCAGATTTTCTGTAGGCCCCTTTATGTACTGGAAAGCTGCTCTAAGGTCTCTTTGGAGCCTTCTCTTCTCCAGGCTGAGCAAGCCCAACTCTCTCAGCCTGTCTTCATAGAACAGATGCTCCAGCCCTCTGATCATCTTCATGTCCCTACTCTGGACCCTTTCAAACAGGTACTCATCCTTCTTGTGTTAGGGGCTCCAGATCTGAACACAGCACTGCAGGTGGAGTCTCACCAGAATGGAATAGAGAGGGAGAATCACCTCCTTGTCCTGCTGATCATGATGCAGCCTGGAATATGGTTGGATTTCTGGGCAGTGTATGCACATTGCTGGGTCACGTTGAGTGTGAACCAGCACCCCCAAGTCCTTCTCAGGGCTGCTCTCAAATCCAGTCTCCACTCAACCTGTGTTTGTGCTTGGGATTGCCCAAACCCAGGTGCAAGACCTTGCACTTGGCCTGGTTGAACTTCTTGAGTTTGGCATCAGCCACCTCTCAGGCACATCAAGGTTGCACTTGCTGGCATTCCTTCCCTCCAGCATTTTTAAATCCCCTAATATCCAGGTAATAAAGCAGAAGACAGACCAGTACTTCCTTGAATGTGATGGCCAACTCTCAAGAAGGGGCTAGCAAGGATCTCCTCTCCTTTTGGAGAGGAAAGAAGAGCACAAACACCTTGTGGGGTGCCGTACAGCAGGTATTTTCTTCCTTTGCACACTGAACTGTGAGAAGCATGGGCTTATCTTAAGATGCCAGGGTAATTATGTTGTGGAAGTAAAAGATTTTATGGGTTGACTCAGCTTTCCTGTGTACGGTGCTAGCTGAGGCACTATTTACACATTTTGCTTAATCTTCCCTCCCTCTTCCTTTTCAACAGGTTTTGACTCTTGGGCTAACTGTGTTCCATTGACTTTGACCTTGTTTCAGTGTGGTGATCTTTACATGAGTTTCATGCTTCTCTTTTTCTTTTCCTATTTCTTTTCCCCTGAAGAAAACACTTTCAAAAGCATAAGCATTCCAGATTTGATTTTGAATTAAATATTTACAAACTTTTATGAACAGATAGGAAAGTTATTATCTTGAGAGGGAAATGTTTAGATGAGGCTGGAAAGAACTTGAATGTTTTCCAACACTGAAGTTAATTTCAGATCTCATTTGAAGCTATTATTTACTGCCTCATAATGATAAGAGATGTGAACTTCGAAACATGAGCAATTATGTACTGAGTAATGTAATGGTGAATCAGATTCAAATTATTTAGTAAACATAACTTTTAAAATATCTGTTCTGTTTTTTTACCCGATGCTTTCGTTATTTGCCATCTTCACATGAATGACTTTCAGTTTACTGGTCATACGCAGCCTGTTCTCCTTAGCTCTTTGTGGTGTAAGTTTGGCCTCCTTGAATGTGAGCATTACTTTTGGACTTCTAAATACAAATATTCAGAAATAAACTGGCAGCTGTCAACATACACCTGAGTAACAGCTAATACAAGCCACCATTCATTAGCGAAAGAGCTGAAACCACTTTTTACTGTGTGACTAGCTACCAGATAGTCTTAATTTTAGTACTCTGCATCATGGAAAATGTACACTCTGCAAAACGCATAAACACCTTTGCAAAGGGCATACAGGGAATCATGGATAGATCAGGGGTGTGAAGCTGATGCTCTCAGAAGTCCCAGTTTATCCATACACACACAGGTGAAGAATTTTCTGCATGTTATTTATAAGTTCCTGTCAATCTATAAAGGATATAAAATTTATTGCAAAGTTTTTTGTGGTGTTTTATTGTTTGGTTTGGTTCTTTTTATGAACTGTTTGGTATTTGTCTGCTGTGGTATGGCATTTTTGAGTAAGAATGAATATTGCTCTGGCATTAAAATTCAAATTATATTAAACCAAGATCATTACCTGAATACATCATCTCAGGCTTGGCATTTGCAGTTCAGGAAAAGAATTTGATAAATTGTGAGGAGGTGGAAAAGAGCTTCAGGAATGAGTTGGAGTACTGGGAGGTGTTGTCACATGCCTTGAAAGACTTGAAGCTTTAGGAATTCTCTCTGGTTAGTTTATCTGAGAGCAGATTTAAGGAGGAATGGATGATGGCCATGGTCACATCCATGGGAAGAGACTTCTGGCAGCAGCATAGCTGTAGTTATGCCAATCCAGGCTGGCAACTGTTTAGTAGCTACTAAAACAAAACCCCCTGGTAATATGCTAGATTCTTTGGCTTCAGAATTTTTAAATCAACATTGAGTTTCTTTTGCAAAATTATTGGCACAGCCACAGAACAGCATGAGATGATACCATGATGCAACTTTGGAAGAGAGATTCAAAGAGAAGGACCTCTAGAAAACCCAGTCTAAAGGGTAAAGGGTTGTATCCCCAAGGCCTTGTACACTCAAGCCATAGGATTCAGCTCAGAATTCGCAGTAACTTGTACTCAGTGCTTGTTTTGTTTTTGTTTTTTTTTTTTTCCTTTTTTTTAATTGGAGGAAAATCTTGATTTGAAGAGAATCCTCTTATTCCTTTGATAGCCTGTTCCAAAGATGAATCATGCCCACAGTTGAAATCATGTCCTTAGACTTTTATATGACTCTGTGCTTTCACCCTTTCAACTTCTTGATATGTGTCTCTGCTATAAGAAGAGAGAAGCCCATTTAGCAATTGCTCTTATGTTTTTTGTGGAAGTATTTAAAAATTATAATCCAGTCACATTTAGTACTTCTTTCTGATGAGTTTGGTAGCTTAGGACATCTTATGATAGCATCTGGGTTGCTCCAACCCATTATTTTTCCTCCCATTTGCCTTGTTGGTTAGAACATGACAGTTTTTATAAGTGCAGTGGAGATGTTTTAAGGGCTTGCCACTGAAATGTGTTCACTGATTGTCATCAAAGTGATTTAAAACATGCACAACACATGCATATGTCTTCACTCACACCCACAGTTTCTCCTTTGGGAACACTTTTCCTTCGGTTCTGTATGGTATTCACAGGGTGCATCTGTCCCACGAGAGTCGGCAGCTTGGCAATTTTCATCACTGAAGCATCTAGACCATGTGTTATGGTCATTCATTCCTCTTCCTGCACTGACTACTTCCTTTCAGTGCTCAGCAGGAAACTCAGATTGCTAAAATGTGATGCCAATGCCTCTGTTTTTTCTCTTGGTATTACACCTTTGCCCCCAGGGGAGTACTGGTGTACCTGCAGGACTTGGCAAGGTAGGTGAGTGCACGCTGGATAGATGCCCACCTCTCCTGTGCATGGCAGCTCTGCAAGTCAGATGTGTATATTCTGAAGACATGTGTCTGTTTCCAGCTTATTTTCCCATGTTTTGGTATTGTTTATTGAAGTGGAAAAGACCAAACCAACAACATAATTGGAGAATGCTGAAAATACCCACGGGCTCTTGTACAAGAAGATATGCTGTTGGTACATTAGTCTTTGATATGTCTTATTTATAGCACTTCAGGTTCAGTGGGATTGTAGTGCTATAGCAAATTAGGCAACCACTGCAGAACATATATTTCAGGAATTGGTTATCATATATCACACCTGAGGGCCCACACTCTGTGTCTTAACTAGAAGTTCATTCTTGGTTTTATTCTCTGCATTCACTTCAACTTTCAAGAGGTTTTTGTTTTTTTTTTTTCTATTTATCTCTGATACAGCATTGAGAAAATCCTCCTGCCTTGTTTGTCCTACAACCTGCTGAAGATTTCCCTTATCTTTCAGGGTGTGAGTTCTGATGAGGGGGAGTGTTACTGATGAGTCTATCTGCAGCTTGGCTGAGTCCTCCAAAGTCATTTCCTCATTCCCCTTCCTTTTATTGGGTTTGCAGCGTGGGTTATTTACATGCCCAGTTCATGGTAGTTAAGGGCAAACCTGCTGCTTTTCTCTAGCTGCAGACATCCTGTTTAGGCAAAACAAGACCAGCATGAATGAGGAAAGGCAAGAAGGAGACAGAGGCAGCCAACAGACAGGCAGGGAAGTGAAGCACTGGGAAGGGAGGAAATTGAAGCTCAGGAAGGCTGCCTGATGATATGTGAAGGCTAGCTTGGACAAAAAGCAAACAGTGCCATCGACTACATTTGTCCTTATGTCCTTTCATTGAATAATGATAATAAAGCTCTTGCATAAAACATCCTTACCCAGCACAGACACGAATCACCAAACACTGAGCGTGCTTAGTGGAAGAGTAGATGACAGTACAGATCTAGGTGTGGCAGTCACCTCTCATCAAACGTTTCTTAGTCCTAAGCAGTGCCTGAGCAAGTCTGCTGGTGTCTGCACATTCTTCCCCTTGGCCATGGGCCAGCTGGTGTTCACAAAGGCCTGTGTTTTCCTTTATTCCCTCTGTTGTTGTCCTTTTTTCAGTTAAAAACTAAAATATCATCCAGACAAGTTTTGTGGGAAGTGCATGGTAAGTGAAACCTTTTCTCCATGAAGACAAGCAGGTGGTAGAACAGGCCACCCAGAGAGGCTTGCAGGTGCCATCCCTGGGAATTTTCAAGTCCCAGTGGGACACAGCTCTCAGAAATCTGGCCTGAAATTAGTGCCAAACCTGCTCTGAGCAGGCAATTGGAAGCCTTCTGATGTCCCTTCCAACCTGCTTGATTTCAGGACTTTACAATCCTTTGAAGTCCACAAGATGTAAGAGTAAAGGGTAAGATCAAACAGCCACCATTTCGAGACAAAGAAGCCTCTAAGTATCCCATTGCTTCTGGAAAGACAAATCATGATACAGCAAAGCTATCCTAGACCTTATCCAATCCTTATCATGGCTAATGACTTCCACTTACCAGCCAGGCTTGTCTGTCCAATCCCTGTTTCTCAGTCTTGAACACTGCAAACCTGAAGCTGAAATAGCTTTATTTTCCTATTTTATTAGGCCTCAAGATTGCACAGTCCTTTACATTCTTTTTTTCATATATAGAATTTTGGTATGTAAGGCTGTGTGCACACTTATATGTGTGCAAATGTGTGCATATGCTTGGTTACCACCAGCATTAACATGCAGAAAGCAGCCTGGATGTAAACAGAAATTTATATCCTGAAATTACTTATTTGCTTAACCTAATTTCTGATAAAAAATAATCAGGCTTTTGCTTACTAGGAATGCACTTTTTTTAGGCCCTCATTGTGGTATTTTACTCTGGAACAAGGGTGGGAGTGCACACAAGTCCTGGTTGGGAAACTTTGAGAATTGTGTTCACAGGTTTGTTTGCAATCTGGTTTCAATAAAAAACAAATAAATCATTGTTCAAGTGGCATATTTGATTTGAGTTTGGTTTCACACCCAAATTCTCCTCTTGAAAATAGGAAAGGATTTGGTTTTCTGGTTACATACCTCCAATTCTTGAGAGCCCCCACCATCTTGATTCATTGGTTTGAACTGCTAGTAGTACTGCTTTGTTCATACCTGTCCTAGCTTTTGTATTAACAACTCCAAACTTCCTTTTTGTTCATCAACGAGAAGTCTGGGTGATTTGACAGTATTTACTATTCTACTCTCATTCGTTTTAATTGACAACATGGACTGAAGACCTGAGGGGCAGAAATGCATAGTGGCTACCTTCATCGTGCTCTTATAACCCGGACAGGTCGCGGGGCAGTTTTCGCGGGACCTTAATCAGACAGCCGCGCATCAGCTCTGGGGCTGCTGCTGCTGCTGGTGACGAACAGTAGATGTCACTCTTGCCCAACGTATAGAGTTTGGTTTCTTCACTGTAAGGATGGGGCCTTTTGTAAGCGTGGATGGGCAAAAAAACGGCCGTTCATAGCTGCTACTGAGAGAAAACTTTGTTTTCAGATGAAAAGATGTCTACAGAGAAACCCATAACTTTTATAAAAACACAGAATGGTTTGGGTTGGAAGGGACCTTAAAGCTCATCTGGCTCCAACCTGCTGCCGTGAGCACCTGCATGGAACACCTTCCACTAGACCAGGGTCCTCAAAGCCTCATCCAGCCTGGCTCTGTAAGTATTGAAAGGTTAGTACAAGGTATCCTCAGAGCCTTCTTCCTAGGCAAGCTGTTGTACCCATGCCTTGTTCTGAATCCCTAAATAAATGTATATTGAATCGTTAATGAAAAATGTATTCCTGTGGGCTTTTTTTGGTACAGGCTTTTTGGTTTGTTTTTTTTTTTCCTCTCAGTTTTTTGACATGTGTTGGGAGCCTGATAAATCATGCAGAACTACCCATCTTATCACGAACTTGTCATTTTGATACTTAAACCGGTGGAAACCTAATAATAAATTTAAGTAGTGGTGAGCTGAAGGAGAATTTCCTTACCATCCATTTTATAAGTGAAGAACAAACCAAACCCACTCCAGTATCTGCAATAGTATCCAATAGATATATAATATCTGCAAGAGAAGGCAGCCAGCCTGAACCATGCAGGCAAAGTCTGCATCCCCCTCTGCTCAGCGGCTCTCTGACAGCTCTGCAACCACCTCACATGTTATCCTTCAACCACTGAGGGCTGAAGCTTTCAAAAGGCTGCAGAGAAACTCATACCTTAATTGTGTGTGTCATTGTTCCTTGCTTACTTTTTAATAACACGTTCGGAGTCTCTTTGAGTACCTTGGGGGACTGGACCAGTGCCAAGGCAGGGGTAAAAATGCCTGCAAAGTTGCAACCTGTGCTATTTGGTCTTTTTTTCCTGGTAAGGAAGAACCAGGTTCCCTGGAGAGAAATCTTAGTCGCTCCCACAGGAGTGGCAACTCTCACTGTACCTCACAGTAAACTTTACTTTTTAGCAGTGTGTGGAAATCACAGTAATTTCTGGCTTCTGACAGAGTTCTGGCTGCTGGTCTCCTGTCAAAATCAGTGTCTCGCTCAAATAGTGGCAATTTTAAAGACTTTCCATGTAAGATAATTTTCCTATCAGAAAAAAAAAAAACACAATTGTTCTGCTATAACAGCTACATAAAGGCTTTCAGTTGTGTCTGGATCCCTGGAGTTTCACTGTACAGGACCAGAAGGTGTTTACAAAAAAATACACCAATTGTCTTTATTATTCATGTCTGCTGTGGATATGTGCTTTCAAGAGTGAGGCAGAATGAAGAAACTGCACAACTGGGACCTCAATTCAAAGAGATGCTGAAGGCGAGATGCTTCACTAATACACATCTGCCACAACCTCCTTTCCTTTTGAAACCCACTCTATACCCATTCCAATAGAGAGCTCAGTCAAGCATTAAATGCTTGTTTTAAGAATACTCTTTGAAAGATCTAAGACTTATCAAATTAGCAGTGTTAGTAATAACCCTAGTGAAGGCAGTGACAGGGATGTATGTCAGACTGTCAGTTCCTGAATTCCTCCAGAGGAAGACAATGTACAGCTTTTTTTATACAAGCAAGTCACAGCCACCTAGGAGATTAATGCAAGAGGATGGTAGTGTGTCAGGAGACAAAAAATGTAATTGGCAACTGTATAATTAAACTAAGGAGTTTAGGTAACATGAAAGAAAACTTCATGGATCCAGCCATTTATACGATTTGGGAATTGTTTTGGCTGAAAAGTATCATTTGTAAATAGGGTGCTGTCATGAGCGAGACACAGTGAACAGCAGCCTGCAGTGACTCTGTATAACCAGGGTTTGTTTAAGGAACAAGAGGTTTTAAGAGACAAGAGTTTTACTCTGCTTTCTGAGACACCCACTTCCTTGCTGACCCCTGCACAATGGTTGCGAAGTGTCACCATCCACCTCAGCAGGGAGGTTGCTTGCTGACCCAGGATGATCAAACAGAAAGTAAGGTTGGTTCATGCTGCACTGCTGCTCTCCATTAAAAGTCTCAGACATTACAGGCCACAAGCAATCTGGTGTCCTGCATCTTCCCACACTGCAGCATTATCCATACAGGCAACGCTTTCTTTTTGCCAAGCTTCTTTCTTCTTTCTAAGACTGATACTTCATTTTGGGAGCCTCTCTCAGCACCAACTCTTCTTTGCAGTACCCTGAGCCTAACTTCTTTGTCTAAATGGTCTGTGTGCAGAAACACAGCATGTGATCAGCCAACTAATTGCAGGGTTTGTCTCATGTCTGTTTGTTAATTGGATGATTCAAGATGTGCCATGTTCAATTCAGGTCAGGTCGGATGAAAATCTGTAACCAGCACATTCCAGTTACAGCTGGTGAGTGGCAGGCTTTGGCTTGAGAATTTCAGAAATTCACCCACAATGCAAACATACACCCAGCTTTCTGCTGCCTGTTTGCATTCATGATTAAGCTTCTTCTCACATTGCTCTTGTTTTTTCATCATACCTGCCTTGTCAAGCATGGAAACTTAGGATACCTCATTTACAATCCAAGATTTGACACTTGGCTTGCTATATTCTGAAGCCTTGCCACTAGATGGTAATGTCTTCATCCTTAAAAAAAAAAAACAGAAAACACCCAAACCCCTCTTCTGGAGGCAGAGGCTCCACCATGAATTATTTCTGTAAGGTTTGTTTTTAATATATTTTTATGGAGGCATCAGAAAAAATGTGGCTGCTCTGAAGTAAAGCCATTGATTATCAGCTCACTGCACAGACACATACCTGTCAGGCAAACAAAAGATGTATGAGATGTGCTGGCTTCACACTTTGCTGTGAGTGGAAGTGTGGTAGGACAGCAAATTGGGCTTTGTAGACATATTTTGAATCAAATATGTGATTCTAAAACATCATGCAAAGGTGCTCTCTTTTATATTTCTTGAAACATAACTATTATACTGGACTGTAATGCTTCTGTAAACACCATGCAGTAGCTATACACATATCTACCATGCTGGAGGACAATATTCCTGAACTTTGTGTGCTCCCTATTAAAACAGAACATAAAGCAGCTCTTCAGCAGTCGTGACTATTGCAAACATTTCAGCTGTGCTATCTCCTGCTTGCAATGACTTTCCACTCAACAGCATTGCAGTAAGCATGTCTGTCCTTAACTTCACTATGCTTCAGTGAAGCTCATCCTCAAGTGCTGTGCAGCTGAAGTGCTAAGGTAAAGATCATGATCTGTCTTGAGAGGTGATGGGATACTGTAAGACCTCCATCATGAAGGTAAACCTCAGCACTGGAGGAGAGCTCCTGCAGGCTGCAAAAAGGCCCTAGGATTGACTTGCTGGAGACCCACCTTGCCTTGGATATCAGCAACGCCAGTACCACCAGCTCCATCTCATTACAGGTACTTTCCTCTTCTCTTTTACTTCAGCATTGAATGCATAAACCTGATCAAACATCACCAGAATTCTGTAATAAAGAGCAGTTTAGACACTTTCTAACGAGATGATTCCCTTGGACAGAAAAATTCAACACAGGAGCACAACTGGCTGTCCTAAGGAAGAGTTATATTCACCTGCCTCAGCTACCTGAATGATATTTCCAAGCTGGCTGGTTGCCAGTGTCTCCTGTGGTAAAACTTCATGTTGTTAAAAAGTCATAGAATCATTTAGGTTGGAAAAGACCCTTAAAATCACGTAGTGCAGCTGTAAACCCAACACTGCCAAGCCCACAACTAGCCATAGAATCATAGAATCTACTGCCTTTCCAGCCACTACTCCCCAAACCTATAGCATTGCATGGGGTTGTTGTGGCCCAAGTGCAGGATACAAGAAGCTTTTGGGAAAGCATGGAAGAAGTGTAGCTACTCCCTTGGGAAGGCTGGCTGCTCCTTCTTTTTTTGCTATATGCTTGCTTACTTAGGATCTTATGCCACCAACAAGAGTGTGTGAGGACATTTTCCCCCCTCCATCCTCTGTGTCTTACAATAAGGAGGGTACAGCATGCTTCTGAGAGGCATGAGGTTTGGGTTTAAAACCCTGCTGGCACTACCAGAATGTAAACCCAGTTTCCCCACTTTCCAAGTCAGCACTGTAGCTTGCTGGCTGTCCAGTCAGGTGGTGGCAGAAACTTGTCCCCAGTGCTTATGACCACAGCTTCCCATTCCACCCCAGCCCAATTCCAGATTAAAAATATTAGAAAATGGGTCTTGGCTGGGGGAAAAACAAACCCACATTTTTGCCATGTTAACTGTTTTCTCAATAAAATGTTACCCCAATCTAGCAATAATAATTCATTGCTAGGATCTCGAAGGGAAAACAGGACATTAAAATAATTGCTGGAAAGGGGTTAGGTTTTTATCCTCTCTCATTGTAACTGTTTGTGTTCCTACTGATATGAATCTGAGAACTTGCTTTTACATTGCAACCAGCTTTGTCTTACCTGCTAGCAGCTACAAAAGTCTGTACTTTTGTACAAGACCCCACTGAGTGTTGACAGCTGAAGAAGTAAGCTATACAGTAAGGCACATGCACATATGTGCTGGGGTCTTAGGGGTAATGCATGGTTAGCTTATGCAAAGCAAATTATGTACTGTATTAAAAAAATTATAAAGAAACAAACCCCACTTTTATTTTAAAAGGATTTTTAAAAAAATCTTATTTCACTTTACTATGAAGTAAGACAATGTACAGCGGAGTGCTGAAAAGCCCTCTTTTTGACTATATTCTGGCCAAATTTCAGTGTCTTTCCCCAATCACTTGCCTAAATAGTTGTTCAGAAAAATCAATAAGATGTGTGCATACAGTATATGCATATATATGTATATATTCATGTTAGAAGAGGTGTTTTTTCCAGTACTTTCTCTGCTCAAAGCTTGTCTAACATTTCTGCTTAAGCTTCCCTTTCCTATGGACCAAGACTGGAATTTTCAGAGAAAGCCAAGAACATGTTACAAAAGTCAAGAAAATGTTACAAATGGAATGGAATTAACTATAGTGGGAACACTCTTTGGTCATTTGCTGTCTTTTAAGGAATATATGACCTTTTAATGTTGACAACTGGATTCTTTTGATCAGTCCTTTCATTTCACTGATAAATTCTTGCCCAGTTCCATACCTGTTAATGACAACTAACATTCCCAACATTATAGTATAACGCCTTTCTTATGTTCTGTGAACTTTATGCATCATGCTTTAAAATACTTTTCAGTGGGCTGCTTATGCTGCAATATTTTCAAGGTAGAAAGGCTGTTTTCCAAAAGCTCATTCTCAGCTGTTTTTTAATCACTGACCTTGTTCACCAAACCCAAGCCTACGCAGAAAGCTCATTTTGCTCACTGAAGGGGTGAAAAAAGTGCTGGAAAACTGTCCTGATGCAGCCTAGAATTTTTCATTTCTGTAAAAGGAAATACAAATAAAGTAACTTGAAGCTGCTAGTCCGACACTCATAGTTTATCTGTTAAAAATTAGACCAAAGTTTCACACAGGAAAATGAAAACGTAGAGTCAATACTATGCTAAAGATTTCTCAAAGTGGGATAGGTACTGAAGGAGTGTTAAGACTGGGAAGAGAACTGCAGAAGACCTACCAAAAGAAGAGAGTAGATAAAGAAAAGCCTGTTTTATGCGATGCTATGCCTAGCATGTGATTAAATACTGTAGTGTAGCAAAAGCCATACGGCTGCCAAGGGCACTCATTTGTTTCCCCCTGCGGTCATGAGCAAGTGACTTGGCAGGAGCTAAAAGGCATCGTGGATGCTATGCAGTTATAGGATATTCTGACCTTCATAACCTGACTTTTCAGTAGGCACTGCAGAGGCATAGGTGGCTAAGGCCAGCTTGACACCAGAAATATTTAGCAGAGTCATGCTGCCACAGGGCACAGTATTTTTAGACAACATCTCTAAACAAATGTGGCTAGGTGCAAGTGCAGAGCAGAAGGCCATGGTGCTGCTGGTGTCCCTCACATTGTACAGAAAAATGGATTAATGAAACCACTGAATTTTTGAAGTCTTCACGGATCCACTAGCTTTCTTGGAAAACAGCTTCAATGCTTAACCACCTTCATGGGGAAGGTCTTTGGTCCCTTATGTAACACTGGCTTTTTCCTTGCTGCCACTAGTGGTTGTGCCACTCACCCCTTGTACTTTGATGGGAACCTGGGAGAAGGGCTGTGTTTCCTCCCTCTCTCTCCAGCCAAACTCTGCCTTGCTGCCTTGCAGAACACCTCAGCCACCCATCACCACCTTGATCATCTCTCCCATGAGGCATGACTGACTTTTTCAGTGGGGAAGCCTCAACACCTTACTTCATGTCTTGTGGGGAGAAGGTAATGGGGACCCCAGGGATACCATTACCATACAGAAGAAAGGGTCCTTCCCTGGCCTTTAAAGCTATAAAGCTATAGCCTGCTTAGCATTTGTCTGACATTTTGTTTTCATTTACAGTTTAAATACTGAAAGCTTCATTATGTTGCTATTAATATTTTGTATCTCAAGCTAATAAACTTCCTATTATTCCACCTTGACATTTATTTGCTGTAAATGCACAGGCTAGACTCGTTAAGAGTTTATTTGGCCCAGGTGAGGGTCATTTGCCTATGAGCAAGAAGCAGGCATAAATTATCATTGTGATATTTGCAGGAGCTGTAGCTGAACTTGCTTTACGACTCTTCATTGCTTAATTGCAAAAAATAAGTGCCACCACCATGTGCTATTTCCATGTTCTGTGCACAGAGCTAATTTGTGTACACTTCAAACCATGAAAAGGTACATTTAGAGAATCACTTTCTACCTCTTACTAATGGATAGATGAAGAAAACGGAGAGAAAACACACAAATCCCTGTAACAGCAGTAAAAGAAGTATGAAAATAAAGATGACAGTTTAATGGAGATTTGTTTGAACAGTATGTTTTTCTTTTAACCAGTTATTGTGGTGCATTACTAATGGTTTTCAACAGCCTGAAATGGAACTGCTGACAACATTATGAGGTTTGCAAACATCTTACATTTGGGCCACTGGTTAGGCATGTAAACAGTTTATCTGAGCGTTCAAACTGCAGTAAATGCGCCAAACCTTGGGAGGCAACTCATCTTGCACATATCAACTGTTATGCTTCACTTGTCAGCATGAATTTTTTAATATACAAATTAGCTTTTCTGAACAAAGAAGTATTTGTCTATTACCACAGGATAATGCTGTCGCTTGATAAGACTCAATTTTATAGTTGTTATAAATAACTTTGCTGTAATCAGTCTTCACCCTCATTTCATCTTGCTTTTTTGGCAAAGTCTTTGGCTTAGAAAAAAACCTGTGCAAAGGAAAGCACTGGAGAGTAATCACACAGGTGGCTTACAGTAACAGTCTCTCTTTACAGCTCAGATTATCAGAAGAGCTTTCTTCAAAAAGCTTGTATGAGTATAGATTTCATAGTCAGTGCTTCCAGAATAATACTGTAACACTGAAATGAAAAAGTAATGTCATAGAAAAACCCAAAGCATGGAGCCTGGAGAAACCTGACAGTAAGCTATTTAAAATATAGACATATATTTTTATAAAGTAGACATGTAAGTCTTGGCTCTCTTACTATTTCTCCCACTTCTATTGCTTCTGTTGCACACTACCAAAAGGAATTCAAAGATCTTGGCAAACTGATTGGGGCATGACAATATCCCATGCAGCGTTTGTCTTGTGCACTGTTCTCTTGCTCTTCAGCCATGCTGGACATGCCTTGGTGGCTGTCAGAGCACAGAGCCAGCTGTTCATCTGTGTAAGAGGAATAGCACAAAAATAGCCATTCTGCTCTGCACTTCCAGCCACATTAATCTCCATAACAGGCATTGGGATCTGAGTGTGACACCCCTCTGTAAAATTACTGTGGTGGTTGGCACCCAAAATAGTGTTTGAGCCCTAGCTTCCAGGGATAGATATCACTAGTCATTAGTCATTAGTGCCCTGTTGGCAGGACAGCAGGGGCTTAGTGCGACAAGGACAGAGCCATTGTTGCTCCCTGATGGTTCCTGGTGGAGAGGAAGTCAGTAGTGGAAGCTGGGTCACTCATTCCATAACTTGCTCTACCTATCACAACTCTTCACATAAATTCTAGAGCAAGGATATTCATCTCTGCCAAAGGCCTGCAGGAGATCCTGGCTCCTAGGCACATCTTCCTGTCCATCACCTCTTTCCCATGGTCATATACATGTGGAAAATTCTCCCCCTCTGGGTGCCTTCATGCCTTCCTGCAACCCTCATGAAGGAGATACCTTACTTCCTCCAGAAGCATTCATTTCTTACCTTTGCTAGAGCAGCAATGAGCAGAGGCGATGTATTAGGAAAGGAAATGTTTCCAGCGGAGAAAGATCACATTACTGAGGTCTATTTGTCTCTCCTGCTGTGTTGTGCTTCCTCCTTTTCCTCTCAACAAACACTTTTCCTCTGCTTCAGGCCCTACTGAAACCAGTGCACGTACTTTACACTCTGTTGGGCCCCCAACAGAAGGAACACCTGCAACCTTGTAAAATCTAACAAAACCCTTTATTTCTATTTTGCAGGAATGGGTAGAATAAACTCATTAACAACAATCTGCAAATGGCACATATTTTCCCTTATTCTCGCGCTACCAGTTCTCACTGTCCATTGACAGACCTTCACGTGTAGCCTCACAAAGTAATGTTTCAGCTAACACACTTTGTCTTCCCAAATGTGGCATTGTTTTACATATGATTAAAATGAGCAAGAACGTAAGTGCTACCCAAGGCCTCTGTGCTGTGTTGGCAACAGTGCTGCCAGAGCTGGGGGACAAATGGTGGCAGGCAAGACACCCTGCAAGCATCTTAGCTGTGTTGTGCTTAGCATTGCTCTTCAGCCCAGACAATGAAAATGGCTTCTACTTTTGCTTATATTCTTATCTGTGCTGTGCCAGGTTCATGTGCTAGCATCTCCGAAACATGCAAGTGGTGTAAATAGATTATTCAGACTAAACTATTAGTATGAAGTTGCAGGTAAGTACAATGCAGCCCACAGGTGTTGTAGCACAGATATCCTGAGCTGGGCTCCCAGGTACTGAAACATGATGAATTTCAGTGACGTTCAGTGTGGCTGATAGGAAAAACCTTGTCTGCAACACAGGGAAAGAACAGCTTTTTAGTTTTTGCTCTTCTGGACCTGGCTTACCATACAGTGCCATGAGAGTTGTCAGTAGCTTAGCTAGATTTGCTAGTTCTTCAACTTCTCTGGTTTCCCTTATCTGCAATAAACAGAGCTCTCTTTTTCTCCTCAAGATTTCACCATATTGATCCAGTTTAAATACTGAACAAATATATACACCTATGAGAAAGTGGCTTTCCAGTCTGCTCCTGCTCTGCAGCCTGCAGGAGCATTGAAGTCACAAGTGGCTTTACCTCAGTACAGCTGAACAAATAAACCAGGCTATCTTCACAGAGGATGGAAAGTTGGGCAATACAGTCAGTACTGTATAGGCTGCAATCACCTCATCCTATAGTGAGCAACTCCAGTTGAGCTTAAAACACCAGTTACTTAACTAACTGATCAGGCCAGTTTTGGGTATAATGGGAAACAAGGCACCCAGCTCAAGTGTGGACCCCCTCACAACCGACACCTAAACTGAAACAAGATGAATTTGGAGGGAAGGTCACGACTTGGTTTAGTAGCTGACCTTGGAAGGCTTCTAAATAGAGAATAAAGGCACACAAACAGCTATATTTTTTTGTCATCCTTTGACAGCAATAGTGCAAATTCATGTGGCTTGGCTGATGGTCAGGTTCACTCTATCAGGTAAAGAGTGCTGAGGACAGGTATTTCTCCAGTGGATTTTACATCAAATAGACTAGAAAAGTGTGTATTCTGTACTTTATATTGTAAAATCTAAGTAATGAAGAAAAAACAACTTGCAATAATGAGAGCTGATAAGGACAGAAGGGAGCAGGATATTCAAACTGATAATCTGAAAAATGTGTAACCACATGTGTGCACAAGGCAGGCAAACATGGTACTTATTAAATATTATCACAGAGATGAAGGATCCCAGCTGAGTATTAGACCTCCAATGCACTGGAATTTGCACAATTATACAAAAGAAGCATTCTACATGTTATGGAATTAAAACGTTTGCAGTGGCTGGATGAGTGGCAACAGAGGGGTGGAGCAATGATGGTGGCACTATTTGAAGTACTAATTTTAATGTTGATTGCATATAAAATATATTTCATAGGATTCTTATAAAATTTTCGCCAACTATATCTTTGTATATATTAGTGTACTCACAGGTCAACCTGACGGAAGACTGCATCTGCAATCAAGGCAGAGACTCAGGACTACTGCCTACCATGCACATTCTCACCACTGGGCTGTAAGGTCTATTCTTCCTGCTTTGTTTTTTCATTTATTTCTTGTCCTCGTGCTGGATATCCGCCTTCTTCCATTGTTATCTGACTATTTGAAGAGAAAGCTGCCATATGAGAAAAAGACAAAATCGTCTTCTCATATGTTTTCAAAGAAACCAGTGGATGGATTTTGATAGCCCTTTAAGGCATTATTACTCTTGAGGGGATAGCCTGAGACTCAGCTGCAGTGTTGGGGCCCAGAGGAAAAACAAGCCACTGTATCTGGCATATCTTTTTGGCTGAGACATAATACAGGTACCAAACAGTTTAGACAGAAGCAATTTTTGTGTCCAGAAACACAAACCAAGGCATGTAGGGAAATTTAAGAGTAAAGTGGCTGTAGACCCCAGGCATCCCAAGAATGACACAGCAGCTCAGTGCCGGGGGGGGGGGGGGGGGGGGGGGGGGGG
>JASSUY010014266.1:0-46797 GCA_032466535.1 Forpus xanthops | reverse complement strand
CAGTTCAGACCAGTTTAGATGAGTTAAGTCCAGTTGAGCCCAGTTAAGACCAGTTTAGCCCAGTCAAGTCCAGTTTAACCCAGTCCAGACCAGTTTACTCAGTCCAACCCAGTTTAGCCCTGTTCAGCCCAGTTTAGCCCTGTTCAGCCCAACTTAGCCCAGTTCAGACCAGTTTAGATGAGTTAAGTCCAGTTGAGCCCAGTTAAGACCAGTTTAGCCCAGTCAAGTCCAGTTTAGCCCAGTCCAGACCAGTTTACTCAGTCCAGCCCAGTTTAGCCCTGTTCAGGCCAACTTAGCCCAGTCCAGACCAGTTTAGCCGAGTTAAGTCCAGTTTAGTCCAGTTCAGATCAGTTTAGCTGAGTTAAGTCCAGTTGAGCCCAGTTCAGACCAGTTGAGCCCAGTCCAGACCAGTTTAGCCCAGTCCAGACCAGTTTAGCCCAGTCAAGTCCAGTTTAGCCCAGTCCAGACCAGTTTACTCAGTCCAGCCCAGTTTAGCCCAGTTCAGACCAGTTTAGCCCTGTTCAGCCCAACTTAGCCCAGTTCAGACCAGTTTAGCCGAGTAAAGTCCAGTTTAGTCCAGTTCAGACCAGGTTAGCTGAGTTAAATCCAGTTTAGCCCAGATCAGACCAGTTTAGCCCAGTTAAGTCCAGTTTAGCCCAGTCCAGCCCAGTTTACTCAGTCCAGCCCAGTTCAGCCCTGTTTGGCCCAATTTAGCCCAGTTCCAACCAGTTTAGCCCAGCTTAGCCTAGTTAAGTTCGGTTTAGCACAGTTTATCCCAGGCCAGACCAACCCAGCCCAGTTTAGCCCTGCTCAGCCTTATTTAGCCCAGTTCAGCCCAGTTTATCCCAATTCAGCACAGTTTAGCCCCGTTCAGCCCACTTTAGCCCATTTCAGACCAGCCCAGCCCAATTTAGTCCAGTTCAGCCCAGTTTAGCCCAGTTAAATCTGGTTTAGCCCAGTTCAGACCAATGTAGCCCAGCCCAGCATAGTTTGGACCAGTTTAGCTCAGCCAAGCCAAGCCCAGCCCTGTTTAGCCCAGTTCAGACCATTCCAGCCCAGTTTAACCTGGTTCAGCCCAGTTTATACCTGTCCAGCCCGTCTCAGCCCATCTCAGCCCAGTCCAGCCCAGTTCAGCCTGGTTTAGCCCAGCCCATCATTGCCCAGCCAAGTTTAGCCCAGTTCAACCCAGTCCAGCCCAGCTCATCCCATTCTGTTGCCTCCCACCCCAGCCTCAGCATCGCTGCTGAAATCCCTGTCCCACCTCCAATTTCCCTCATCCCCTTTCCCTGTGCAGCTCACCCTCTGGTCTCTGCTGCCTCCATCCGTGCACCAATGAGCATCCCATGGCCATAAACCAACCCCTTTAGATGGGTTTTGATGGAGAACCCACCATAACACAGTGACACAAGCAGCTCCATCACCAGGGACCAGAGCCTGCCACTGACCGGAGCTGCCATCCATGACCACCTGCATTGCACTTTAAGCTTTGTTTTTGGCTGTCACCATCCCCAATTACCCAGCCCATAATATGCCCTGTGACTGCCACCACCTTCCTCGTCCCTCATTCCCAGGGTCAGCCCTTTCATCCAGGGTTTATAGTGTTAAGGATTAACAGCTCACCTCCTCAGCAGTCTCCGAGCCCCCTTCTGGAGGGTCCTGAGCGAATCCAGGGATGCTGGAGCTGGGAACGGGCCTTGGTCCCGTTCAGGTTACCTGATGAGCTGCTCTGGCCAAAGGCTTTGACTCCTCTCCCTAATCCCTGGTGCTGAAATCACCTTTCCCTGCTTCTCTGCTCTGCACGGATAGGGTTTTATCCTTGCTTCCAGGCCAATCCTCAGCCAAGCCAGGTCTATTCCCATTCCATGCCCATGATCTCCAGCTGGGTATCAGCTCTGGGGAGCTGGCTCTCAACACAGCCCTGTTTATGGTAACACTTCCCTCTTTGCATATGTGCCTGGATCACCCCATGGCTCCCCTGCAGCCCTCCGACACAGCCACTGTGAGAGGACAGGTCCCACGGTACAGGGTACCCTGGACCCCAATGGGTGCTGAGCATCCTTGGGACGATGCCCCACTGCAGCCCCGTGGGGCGGTGGCAGGATGAGGCCGTGGTGCAAAAGGGAGGAAGGGAGCAATGTGGGGTGGATGGGGACATCCATGGTGTGGGCAGCACCCAGCTTGGCATAGGGCAGGCAGGGCTGGAGGATGTCCGGATGCAGCCAGCGGGAGCCGGGCTGCGCTAGCCAAGGGTGCCATCTCCTGGAGAGACACACACACAACCAGAGCGCACTCGGCACCCAGGCGCAGGATGAGACCCCAGGGCAGTGGGGAGCTGGAGCTGCACCCCGAGGCTCTCCATCCACCCCAAATCACATCGTTACTGCCCTTAGTTCATGGATGGGTTATGGGCAGCCAGAGATGCTCGAGACTTGGCCACAAGCACACTGGGGATCTGCAGGAATGGGATGGCCATGGCTCTGCAGCCACGTATGGACACAGGTCCTGCACAGACACCCCGTGTGCACCAAAAGGAGGCAGCACCAGCGGGTGCTGTGCACCACCAACCCCAAGGCTTTGGCCATGCGGCGGCTCTGAGCTCTGCCATGATGAACTGGTGATGGTGGCAGGGCATGGAGGGCACCAGGCAGTGCACAGCGATGGGCACATCCTGACCCCAGCGCCTCCAGAGCACCCGTCCGCAGGGAATAGGGTGGAAGAAAGGAGTCCTCAGCAGCCGCCCCGGAGCCATCTGTGCTTGGTCACTGGTTTCGACCCAAAATGACTCCTCTTCCTCTTCCCCTCTCCTTGGCCCCTTCTTTCAGGTCCCAAAGGGAGCACGTGTGCCTTGGCCAAAGCTCAACCCTGTCTGAGCACAGGGACTGCAAAAGGAGAGGTTGGGAAGAAAATACCCCAGCAAAGCTACTCCAGGGGAAAGCAAAGCATCCCGAGAAGGCTCTTTGGAGCCCAACATCATCCATCCAGTGTTACCTGCAGCTCTCCTTGCAGCAATGCCACTGGGGAAAGGAAAAGATTCTATTGTCAGGACAAAACTGGTCGCCATTACCCCAAATAGACCATGGCAGATGGGAGCTGAAGGATGCAAAACCGTACTGGGGATGCAGTGGGAATGAGAGGGGATGCAAAGTCACGCAGAGGGATGCACAGTGCTGATGGAGCCTGTCCCACCAGTGGCACACAGCAAAGGAAGGGTTTAGCTTGGATGGTGCTGCCTAACCCCTGCCTGTATCCCAGAGCACAGGGATGACCCCAGGCAGGGCACATGGCAGCCACCACTGCACCCGGGGGTGCTTAAGAGCCACACACCGCCCTTGGAGGCAGTAAGAGGGGGTGATGCCTCCGAGGGTACCGAGGGTGAAGCCGCTGGGATGCCCGGCACAGCCCAAGCATCACAAAGCTGCAATCGCCCTGTGTGATGTGCTCAGCGAGGGGGGACAAACCACCCCCAAGTGCTTCTCACTTCCCTCTCGCTGCACAGTGGGGTGGAAACTGGAAGTGGCCCCGTGCTATTTACAGAGGTAGGTTTCCCCTGCAAAACCCCGAGAGCTGGAGCCGGGGGCTCTCACTCCAGGGCCACGCTCCAGCAGCATAGGCAATGCCAAGGGCACGGTCCCCTTCGCTGTAGGCTCTGCTGCCTGCCCATGGCACAGCAAGAGAGGGATGAAGCCGTCCATGGATGGGCTATGGGTGGTCAAAGGTGTCTTTTCCTCCCCAAACCCTGTTCCCAGCCGTGTCTCTGCCTTCCTGCTCCCTCCTGACACCCTCCATGGGTTTTCCCAGTGGGAGAACTCAAGCCCCAATGATCCCATCCTCTGCATCGGATGCATGTGCAGAGTCACAACACGTGGCACAGCATCAGTGCTGCAGGGGCCCTGTGGCTGTGCTGTGCCTCCTCTCCCAACCCACATCCATCGGATGATGCCAGTGCTGGTTCCCCCCTTCCTGCAGGAGCTGGGACATGATGGGCCACATCCAGTGACCAAGCAGCTATGAAGTGCTCCCTGGGAGCAGGTTCAGGCTCCGATATCCCTGCCATGGACACGTTGCATCCTCTTGGTTTCTCAGCTGCAGATCCCCACAGTGGGCATGAAGTAGGAGTTTCTGAACTGAATGGAAAAGCCTTGAGGCTGCACCACTGATGATGATAGAGAGTAACACTCATTTGGTCCTTCCTTCCTCCTTTGGCTGCTTCTGAGCTGAGTCACTGTCCTGCCCTGCTCCCAGCACCAATCACTCCTTCCCAATACCACAGCATAGCAGGAAAGGGGAAAACCTCCAGGAACGAATGGGCCCTGCTGCTCCTTTGCTAATTGCACCCATTCCTCCTGCAGGGTGAGGTGGGATCTATAAAGACACTGTGAAAACCAAGCTGGGTCATTAATGCTTCACAGTGAGGATGGAGCAGCACAGCCGCCTGCAACCCTCCTGCCCCTGAGACATGGAGGCATTAGAGAAAAGCAGGGGTTCAAGTGTCTTACTGAGGCCCATGAGATGCTTCACATGCCATGAGACAGGCAAGCAGCACGGGCTGACCATCCCCTGTGGACAGGAAAGGATGGGTGCACAAGGCTATGCCTTGGTCCTGACCAGAGGCAGGGTGAGCTGCAAGCAGGAGAGGATGACCAGCACCAAGCCATCAGTGGGATGCTACTCACGGGGCTGTGTGCCATGACAGAGCACAGAAAGCCCCGTGGCTGCATGTCATAGAATCACAGAATGGTTTGGGTTGGAAACGACCTTATGATCATCCAGCTCCAACCTCACCCTAAACCATGTCACCCAAGGCTCTGTCCAACCTGGCCTTGACCACCACCAGGGATGGAGCATTCACCACTTCCCTGGGTGACCCGCACGGCAAAGAACTTCTTCCTTATATCCAACCTGACCTTCCCCTGCTTCAGCCTAAACCCATCACCCCTTCTCCTATCGTTCCAGTCCCTGACGAAGTCCCCACTGCAGCCAAGCAATGCAAGTGCACATCCCTCACCCCTGCAAGCCCCTCTGCAGCGTGGCTGCATGGCCCAGGACCCCCAGAGACACAACCCCATGGGGTGCTTGGACACCCAACGCGAGGCACAGTGCACGCAGCCCATTTGCATGGAAGGGATAAGGGGAACCCCCCCGGAAACGCATGGCCCAGGCATTAACCAAATCAACCTCTAATAATAAACCTCTCGAGCGACGCAGGGGCTCAGGGCTGGAGCTCCCAGTGCCATGGCAGGAGCAGAGGGGGATTAGACACCGTCAGACGTGAGTTACCCCATGGAGGGGCTGCATGGGGACGTAGGGGTGAGGGGACACGGTGGCATGTCCACAGTGCTGGCAGGGAGCAGGGGATCGCCACTGCTGAAGGCAGTGAGTGCCATGGGGCTGGATGTGGAATGGGTGTTTAATGCTTTGGTCTATAGGGGAGTTTGGGGGTGCAGGGGCAGAGGGGAGATGCACTCAGCTCTGCTGGCACATGCAGGGTTACAAAGCCTGGCTACTCCATACCAGGAGCACCTTGAGGCTCCCTGGGGAAGGGAGTTCAGCCATTGGGCAGGAATTTCCTAGATGAGGCCATAAACCACCTTGGATATAACCAAGGAGGAGGGCAGGAGCTGCCCAACCGCAGCCCCACAGCTTAGACACAGCCCTAAACCCCCCTAATCCCATGTGAAACCCCACTGTAGATTGGGGATGGGCTCACCCGGGGCCCACTGCCATCCGCAGGGGCTTCTCATTCTTTGGATACAAAGCATCTTCAAAGAGCATCTGAGGAGAGCATCGGTTGTTCTGCTCTGGGGAATGTCTTCAGTGAACCCAATAGAAAGCAATTACTGTCTGTTATGGCAGTGCTCATTGAGCAACTGGCACTGCAAGGCCGACATCCCAGATTTAACCCTGAGGATGTGAGGTGCTGCCCTGGAGAGGAGCCAGGTCACAGGAGGCAATGGAGGAAGCCCATCCTCAGCTGCTGTGCAGGGAAGGTGCTGGGCAGGACAGAGGACGTACAAAGTGATGCTGCATGTTCCTAAGAGAGAAGGATTGATCCCCATCAGAGCACAGAGGCTTCTCCATGGAACCCTCAAAGCCTGGCTTTGCAAAGGCAGTGGTGCCAGGACCCTGCTGCAGTGCTGGGGGAGCCTGAAACCTTCCTGTCCCCATCAGCACCAGCATCATCCAGCCCAGCAGGAAACAGCTGTGGCTCCTGGCTCTGGGGAGGGATGCAGTGACCCACGAGGCCTCTCGGTTGGCAAACAGCACATTGCCACTGGGTTAGAGCTTCCTGAAGGTGCTTGGTTGTGCTTGCCGCAGACCTTGTGCATGGCACAGCATGGCAGCAGGACCCCGGAGAGCTGGCATCAGCAGGGATCAACACTGCCGCTCTACTGCAGTGGTAGAGGGGAGGCCTCGCACAGACAGAAGCAGCACCCAAAGATGGGGACATGCAGAGATATTGCAGCTGCTAATAAGGGAAAGCTTAATAGGGAAATGATTCGTCAAAGTGGAAGCTGTTGGATGGGTTTTGCTGCTGCTCCTCTCCTGTGCCTTTGGCATCGCACCCAGGCCATGTGGACAATGGCTCCTCATAGGGACAAGGGTTTGTTCATCTCTGGCATTGCAGTTGGTGGTGGTTGAACCAGTGCTTACAGCTGTCACAGAGACACACGTCCCTCCTTCTGCTTTGGGGAGTTTTACACATTAGAAAGGGCTTTCATTATGAGGCCTGAACCCCAGTGAGAGGCGGCAGAAATGACACAGGGATGACACAAATCACCCTGATGCCATAGAGGGATTCAGAAGTTTCCAGAATCAAACGTTGTCCCAGAAGACGTTCCCAGTGATCATTCTGGTGTTGCTGGGATTGCCAGGGGAGCAGGTAAAGAGGAGCACATCCCACCCTATCATTCCCACAGGCAGATGTGTCCATCTCTGGACCCTCAGGGCACAGCCTCTAAACCATCTCTAAGCCAGTGTGCTCTTCCTGCGTGTCCCCTGGGGCTGGTACAGGACGTGTTCGTGCAGGGTTATCACTTGATGGTGGAAGAGCTTGCTAAGCCTGAAGCACATTTTGGGATGGGAGACCAGAGCGTGACCCTGCGCAGGGATGAGGACAGCGCTGCGGTGATCACCCCATACCCATGTGCCTCTCATTCCACAGCCATGGATGGGCCGCGTGCCGGGGGGGATGCCATGAACAACTGCACGGATCAGCAGTACTGGGACACGCTCGTCTGCCAGTGCATCCCCTGCAGCCTCGTGTGCGGGCGCCCTGCTGTGAGGAGGTGTGCGGCTCTGTGCGGTGAGTGCGGCTCTGGGTACCAACGGGATCGGGGATCCAGCCCTGGGATGAGCCATGGGGCAGGCTCGGAGCTCAGCTTCAGGGAGCCTTGAGCTCAAACTGCTGAGGGTGGACAGGTTCCCAGTGAGGGGAATGCAATAGCTCAGAACAGAGCAGGTTCTGCTTGTCCCTATCTGGGGTCACAGGGAGCTGCAGCAGCACTCGCATCCCCCATCAGGAACACTGCACCCTCCAAAGGCAGGACTTTAGGGCTTGGAACTAAATGATTGTGAAGGTCCCGTCCAACCCAAACCATTCTAAACTTCAAGACACAGCAGGCTGAGTTGATGTGGATGATGATGAACTCAAGCTCTAGGTTTGCAAAGCTGTGCTGAGGCAAGCACCGAGGTGTAATGATAACAGGGAGGGAGGAAGGGACAAGACGGATGCACTTTGCACCCAAGCCCTGAGCACAGCCCTGTGCACGGCCCCTTCCCAACCCAGACACAGTGCGCAGTGTGCACCCTGTCCTAGGGCAGAGGGGACCAGGCCTATGCGTGGTGACAAGTCACGTCTTCTCACTGAGGATAGGAGACACCATCCCTGATGCCGAGCCAGGTCTAAGAGGAGTGAGCAGGAGCTGCGTGCTGCAGGTGGGTCAGCTCCACGTCTGGCTGCATCCATCCCCTTCCCATGCAGCTGCACCACCCCAGCATCCATTATACAGCCAAAAGCACCATGGATCTGTCCCTTGGGAGCCTTGGAGCTGCTGTCAACACCAGCAGTGCCCATCAGAGCTTGTTCAGAGCTGCCCCAGGCTCACCCTCACATGAACCCAAGCGCTGGGTGCTCACATGGCAGGGGAGGAGGATGTGCTCAGGATCCTGTGTTTGTCTCCCTCCCATGTGCAGAGTCCATGGACTGCAACAGGAAACCCGGCTTCTACTATGACAAGCTCCTGAAAAACTGCATCAGCTGCAGCACGGTTTGCGGGCAGCATCCCAAGCAGTGCATCCCATCCTGTGAAGGTAAGGATGTGCGGAGGGCAGGGGATGTGGGGCAGGACCCCTGGATCTGGGGGGGGAAGAGGAGCCGGGCTATGGGACTGAAGGCAGGGAAGGGGCAGCAAATCGCCTCTTTTCACCCTGGGGTGATGTGTTTGTGTGCTGCTGTTTCACTGCATCCCTCTCCCATTTTCTCATTGTACAGAGCGTATTCCCTCTTTCAGACCCATCCTTGGGCTCTTCAAGCCAGGGGCAGGGCCAGCAGTGGTGTTTTCCACTATGCTGAGCTGCCTCCAAACCTTGGGGAGGGAATGGGTTATTGCCCCTGAGCTCTCCAAGTCCCACATCAGTCTTGAGACACGATCAGTGGAGATGGAAGGAGGCTGGGAATGGGCTGTGGGAAGGGATCTCTACCTCGCCATAAGCAAGGAATGTGAGCGAATGGAGGCAGCGTGTGGCTGCAGAGTGCCTCCATTGGCACATTCCCTATTGGATAGTCCATAGCATGAAGCATGGACCTGAAGGGGTATCTGAGCTCACCCATCTCTGCCTGGCCCACAGTGAGTGCCCTGGGGGCCACCCCAGCTCCGGCCTCAGCATCTGTGCTGGAGCAGAAGACGTACGCGGAGCAGGAGCCATGGTTGGTGGTGTACCTGCTGCTGGGGCTCTGCCTCTGCGCCCTGCTCTGCTCCCTGCTCCTGGGCTGGACCCACCTGCGGAGGAAGGGAGAAGGGGTCTCCTGCCAAGACAGCACCGGGACCTGCCACCGCAGGGAGGACTCCTCCAAAGGTGAGCGTTGGATGCACTGCAGGCAACGGGAGAGGATGGGGAGTGCTTAGTGCAGGCTCCAGCCAGGAGTGTTTGCATGAAAGAGAAAAGACAGGGAAAGGATAATGTGGAGTAAACCAAGATCACAGAATCACAAAACAGTTTGGGTTGGAAGGGACCTTAAAACTCATCTATTTCCAACCCTCCTTCCCCTAGGCCAGGTTACTCCAAGCCCCGTCCAGCCTGGCCTTAAGCATTGCAGGGATGGGGCAGCCACAACATCAAAAGAGATCCGTTTATTCTCCCCCCCGTCTTCTCCCCTGCTTTGTAGACTTTGTCTACTCACCCATGTCTGCACACACAGCCTGTGCTCACACATGTACAGCCCAAAGCCAGTCCTGATGGATATCAGCAACCACAGAGAAGAAGCCCTGGAGCCATTGTGTTGCTTGGAGCCCCCCTCCAGCAGAACTGCAGTTCAAGCCATTCCTGTCTGCTCTGCTCGAAGGACACGCTGGCATTGAGCATTCACTCTTAAGGAAAGCCCCAGGTTCAAAGAGATTTACTGTGTGCTTTTCCATGCTCCTACTTATCATGTCCTAGAGGATGGAGCAGAGCCCTTTGACCAGCTCACAGTGTGGTGGGTCCTGGAGCCAGCCTATCCCATTGCTGGAGCTCCAGCACCTCTCTCCATGGCACTTGCATGTGCTACAAGAGCAGCTTTTAATGAATACACAATTTACATATGTTGTCATAAATACTACAAATGCTTAATGCTGAACCTGCAGCTGCCTTGTTGAAGGCACTTTCCTATTTCCAGGTATTTTCCAGGTGGTGGGACTAGGTGTGGGCATGGAGGTGATGCATTATCCGCATCATAGGCTTTATCAGAGTGGTGGGAGGTGGATGTCCTCTCCAGCTCCAGGAGCAGCTCTATTGCAGCTCTGCATAACATTCCATAGGGAAAACATGCTCCTAAACCCCTTTCATGTAATACACACTTCATTTGCAGATCATCTGGTGGAAGCAGGCAGCGTCGCTGATGGATCCACCGGCAGCAGGGTCCCGGAGCCAGTGGAAACCTGTGGCTTCTGCTTCCCTGGACAAGGCTCTGCAGTCCAAGAGACCAAATCATGCCACAGCACCTCCTGTCACACAGGGGAAAGAGCTGCTCCCTCTCACAGCGGGATCTGCAGCATGGGAAGCGCTGGGGCCATTCCCAGCCCTGATGATGGCCACTTCAAAATCATATGTTCTCCTTCCCAAGAGAAGGCGCCCATGGTGTGATACCCACAGGGGATGTTCCTGCACAGGGTCAGGAAGGAAGGATGCTCCCTCTGCGCCCAACACACAGCTGCTTCACCCTCCGTTTCCAGTGACTCTAACAGAATCTTCCAGAACCGGTACAGTCTTTCCCAAGGGCTGTAGGTTACAGAGAGTGGTGTCTTCTTCCCAGAGAAAGAAGTCTTTTCCCATTTAGCAGTGCCTTCATCCTCTGCCTTGACCTCTGCAGACTCCTCCACACAGCCCACACATTGGCAGGGATGTCTCATTGGAGCTTTTCATCCTGGTTCCACTGTCAGCATCACTTCGCCTTTGCAAAGGGTCAGGGCCAGACTGTGGTGTCCCCATGGAAATCACACCTCTCCCTGCTTGAGAACTCCACTGTGCAACACAAGTGATTGCAAGCAGAGCTGTAAGCACCTCAAACATGGATTCACACCCAAGTTACTCATGGAAGTTACAATGCCCATGGAATGCCGTTGCCATACTCTCAAGAGTACTGTTCTGACTACAGGACATTGTATTTGCTAAGACACAACATTGAAAGCTCCACTGCCACCTTTCAACACTGCTTGGGAATGGAGGACAGGCTATGGGTGATGGTGAAGCTTTGCCTTCTGGCAGGGCATGATGCTCCATGGGGCAGGCACCAAATCCCTGATGGAATTGGTTTTAACTTTCTGAAAGACTGGATTGATGCCTGTCTGGTAAGAGAGATGAACCAGCTACAGATACAGCTGCTTTGAGGGAAGGTTCTATCTGACCTGGCTTTGGAAGCTGTTGTGGAAGACCATGGGTTTCCATATGTAACTCGAAGTTCTCATTTTCACTAAAGAGCATAGGAATGCTTTGCTTGGTGAGAAATCACCCCTGGTAGGAGCTCATCCCCTTCACTGTCTAAAACCAGAGCTTCCAACTTGGAAGAATAAACATGAGCCAATATATGCGCAAATCAATGCTAGAAAACTGACAGCTGGAGAAAGCATGAGCAGATTGAAGTCATACAGTCCCCTCCATATTATGTGTTTGTTTAAACATCAATGCTTTATCACTAAAGAAAGCACCATGACAAAAGAAGGCGCTACCACGAAGCCAGTGCCATGGGCAATTTCTGGTCACAAAGCAGAAAGGTGTTAGGACCGCATGAAACGCACTAAACAAGAGCAGGAGGTGGTTTAAGGTGAGGTTTAAGAGGCCACGTGTTGGTCCAACAATTGGTACATGAGGCAAAAAGCTCCCCAGGAACCAGCCTGCCAATTCTCCATCTTGTCTTTGTGCGTTGCTTTTCACTTTTTCCCTCTGTTTAGCACAGTCCTTATCCCATGGAGCACATAGGATAAGTTTTGTACCATGCTGTGTTTGCATCCAGGGGAGAAAATAAGCCCTGTCAAACCTGCAACCTTCTTATACTCAGGTGGGTATCCTGAATGTGACGGGTGAGCCCTGGAAGCCACGAGCCCACAGTGTGATGGGGAGAGCAAGAGCTTACCCAGGCATGCAGAGAACATAATGCAGACCCCGGTCATAAGCAAGCTGCTGGCAGAGTACAGCAACAGCTTCCATAGGCTGAGCCTCATATCCACCACCTCCTATCTTCAGTCAGTGGGATACTCACCCTCCATACCTGCCCTACCTTACACTCTAAACCTGAAGACCCTTCATGGCCTCCCACTCTCTCTTGGCATCTCCTCTCACATAACCAATGTGGCCCTGGTCTCAAGGCATCTGTTTCTGTGGTCTGTGGTCCTCCAGTCTCTGGCCACGCAGCCTCGGCTCTCATACCTCCAACATCATGGCCCCAAATAGTGCAGCATCATTAGCATCCCAATT
Organism: Forpus xanthops; assembly: GCA_032466535.1. Classification (NCBI taxonomy): domain Eukaryota; kingdom Metazoa; phylum Chordata; class Aves; order Psittaciformes; family Psittacidae; genus Forpus; species Forpus xanthops. The sequence continues at coordinate 34,629 of JASSUY010014266.1, read as the reverse complement.
TCTCTTCACCTCTGAAATCCTTTCAGCCCAGAAGCCACCCTGGCCTACATGCATGCCCAGCCTCAATTCCTCCTTATCCTCCCACTCCTGCTCAGCCTCAACTCTTCTTCAACCTGCACCTTTGTGTACTCATCTCTACTGCAGCTTCCTCCAGCCTCTGTTGCACTCAGCCTTACTCTTTCTTCCCCTGCCACCATCTTTCAGCATCTGCTCTTCCTCTGCCTTTCATCTCCTACATGCTTTAGTCTCCACCTGCATTCTTGCTCAGCCTCTGCTGCTTCCCAGTGAGGATGAGGGCTCCAGAAGGAAAACCCTCATAAGCAGATATGGTGCCTTGTCACGCTGCCCCTTCCCAGCAGAGCTCCTGCAGGGACATCAGCTTCATCTCAGCGCCGGTATCCTGTGGATATTCAGTGTCACCTCCAGGGACAGATGCTCATCACCAGTGGGAACTCCCAGCAACACTGCTTGTGCAAGGAGATTCAGAGCCTTACTTAAAAATAGCACAGAAATAAGCAACCGTATGCCACCAGCTCTGCCATTAGAGCATCTCCTGAGGATCCAGAGACATCAATTATTCAAACAAGAAAGCTTTTAAGAAAGCCATTATGCTGCCAGCTCCATGCTCACCCTGCATGGCACTGGCAACCAGCAGCACCATTTGCCTTCTGCACCACGGTGGGATGGGGCTGTCATCAGAAATCGAATCACAGAATCCCAGACTGGTTTGGGTTGGAAGGGACCTTACAGCTCATTCAGTTCCAACCCCTGCCATGGTCAGGGACACCTTCCAATAGAGCAGCTTGCTCCAAGCCCTTGCGTCCAACCTGACCTTGAACACTGCAGGGATGGGGCAGTCCTTCCCTCCAGCCCCAATATGCAAGAAGGGAGTGTTCCTTCCCCTCACAGCCATGCCCACCCCTCCTTCAGGAAATGTAACTGTACTGATATTAGCAAATAAAAGGTAACATGGAGCAACTTAAAAAACAAGGTCCCAGCTACAACCTTTAGCTGCTGGAAAAACCAAAAGGAATCCACAGATTTGGTATCGCATCTGCAGCCACTGGCCAACAGCACTGACAGAGCATACCTGGAGCCATCACTTCTGATATTAGAGGGACACTGAAAGTATAGGACACAAGCTGGGATGAGTTAAAACACATGGAATGAAGGGCACTGATTTTGAGCAAGAGCATCCCCCAGAGGGTATAACCAATTCCCCATCTCAGCTTTTGCCTGGGCTTTCATTAGGCACCAGCATCACATAAAGCTTTATCTCTAGTGAAGTGGCTGAGGGACAAGAAAATACTGTAACTAAAGCAACTTTCTGGCTATTTCTGTGCCCTGTTTGCCCATTCATTGCTGCTAACAGAACATACAACAACATGAGCCTGCATCACCACACGTGCCTTTGTTTTCAGTCATTTCTGCAGATGCTTCCTCACAACAGCCCAAGCTGTGCTTGTATAAACCCAAACCTCAACACTCACAAGCCAACCCCAAACCACTCCCTGAAATGAAGAGGGGCTGGAGCTGCAGCCACAGAGGAGCAGCATTCCCCTATGCTCTCTGCACTGGGGAGGCAGAACTCCATCAGCCCTTCATTAAGTGTATTGCTGCACAGCAAGAACTGGTTCTGCAGGGCATAAATCAGTGCATGAAGCTGCATGGATGAGATGAAGGGTAAGAGGAAACTGTCTGAGAAGCAGCATCACCAGGGTTAGTGCTGCTCCTGTGACAGCAGCATTTCTCCCATTTCTATAGGAGGAGGAGGGAATATTCTCTCTCCTCCTTTAGCAACCTGCACTGATTTACTGTCACTAGAAATAGAAACATGCCCGGTGCGATCCAGGGAGGGAGGGTGGGATGATGGTGCGGAGAAAAGAAGAAAAAGAGCTTTTAATACACCAGGAATTCTGCTTTTGAAAACAAAAACACAGCACTGAAACCTCCCACCAAACCCCATCTCTGTCAGTGCAGTGAAACAGATCACAGCCCTGGGAGGGAAAAAACAAGAGGACTTATGTGTATGGCTGGCCTCATCCCTAAACAATTTGTTCCTTAAGGATAATAAAGCAGGCTGCACTAGCTTCAGTGGCCACGCATGTGTTAGTGGGAAGCTGGATTCATTAGCTCAGGCTCCAGCATGACAGTGAGCAGGAGAAGGCTACGAGCAAGGTGTCACAAAGCAAGCAGCATCCCCAGTGCAGCAAAGCCCCATCTGCCACGCGGTGGCACTCCTCCTCCGGCACAAGACAAGGTGGGAGCAGCCCTGGAATGATAAAAGGCTGATTCCTGTCTTCCCCTGCAAGCTTGCTGCATTATTCAAAGGGAGCAGTAAGCGTTAAGCATCTGCACGCTATAGTGCAGGGCCCCCCCTTCCCATGGGAGCACGTTCCTCCATCTGCATTTCTCCAGTCGTATTTCATTTTTCCACGGGAAGGCTCAGGTTAAATCCTGCAGCACCCAGTTACAACTGAACATGATTTCAAGCGTGACGATAGGGAAAGATGGGTTACAAATGAGAGGATGGGATTGCTCCTGCAGGAATCGTGCAGCCTTAGGTACCTCTCGCACCATACGGAGCGTTTTCCATGTCTCATTTGGTATTCAAGGTGCTTCAATTCGCTGTCTCTTCTTCCTTCCCTGGTGCAAGCTGTCGCAGAGATCTCTTCCAGTCCTCTTCCAGTGTGTGTACAGATCAAACACAGCCCCTGTAAGATGCTCATTTAAAAACCAAGCTCCTTTCCCTTATTTTTCCTCCTATTTCTTGTGTTTATCAAGCTGTTTTCCACCTCTGTCATGGGCAGGTTGGACACCTCTCACTCTATTTCTAGAGGACAGAATTGAAAAGCTTAAGGCACATCCTTTGTTTTAAGCATAGTGGTAAAGTTTAAGGCTTGCCTGGAGCTCAATGACCTTTTCGGTGTGCCTCTTACACGGAGCTCTCTACAGGCTCCACGAGAAGGTAGGACAAAGCTATTTTTGCTCTTTTCAGCTCTTAAGGATTTCTGCAATTCGAGCCCAGCCTCCTGAGAGCAAGACGCAGCACAGGGGTGGATACTGCTGCTATCTTGCCAAGCCAACACGGTGATGGAGCAGAACAGGAGCAACCCATGTTTGTGACAAAGCAAGAGTGAGCTGGTGTGCTGAGTGCAGCAAGTTACAGATAGGGAGGCTGTGATTCTGCACGGAGGAGTATGTGAGGAGTTAATACATGTGGGAGGATACAAGGAACCAAAACCAGCCCAGCACAGAGCAGGAAAATGTGGTGTTTACTTAAAATCCGAGTGCACTGCAGAAGTGCTCAATAGCAGCAGCTCCACCGCTCAGTGCTGCCCCCAGCAGCAGCCGGTTCCAACAGATGGTACAGTTTTCGATGCTCAAGTTGTCTCCTGTGGCACATAGAAACCTTTGGAAGACAGCAACAGGGAAAAAACAACCCCAAACCCAAACCAGCAACAACAGAACGAGCAGTTTTGAGAAATTCAAACTTCTTCACAAGATTCAGGGAAAAAGAACCAAGACCACTCTTACAGTATAAACACACCAATTCATTCATCTTTACTGATGGTTGCATTTATGAATTTCATTCTCGTGAAAAAAAAAAAAAGGGAATAAAAGGAAAAAAATAAGAAAATAGCTATTTATAGAAAACCAAAAAAAAAAGGGCTCAAACAGAAAAGAATCTGTGATGATGCTTTTCATGAGCAGTCCGATGGCATTAACCATTACCTGTGCAAGCAGGCATGCTTGAAAACCTGTTCTGAGTGCTGTAGCTTCAGTTCCACAATCCAGGGCTTCTTTTATGGTTGTTGGAAAAGAAAGAGCCTAATAGTTTCATACTGTATTTATTTAATAACTAAAATTCACAAATAAAAAGATACTTGCAAAGTCCTTTAGTTGTGTCATCCCCTCCTCCTCCACTCTACTGCTTTCAGACCCATATGCATAAAAAATGGGCTTGGATTTAACTTTTAACTGTTATATGATTGGTCGTTGGAGCTGAAGCACCGAATGGAGAAGATGCTTTATGGAGATGAGGGTAGAACCCTTTGCCTTCCCACACACGTTGGAGGAACACAGGAGATGTACCAGTGCCCGGACTCCTCTGCTCCCATTTCCCCCACCCAGAGCATTCCTTTCATTTTATATTTCCTCTGTTAAGTGACTGACTGTAGCCTCTTTTTTCCCCCCTTTCTGTCCTTGCAGGACTGCACGTTGGACATTGTTCATTCCTTATTCCGCCAGGCTTTCAGTCAGTGTCAAGTAGGTCCTATTACAGCTCAGTGCGAGTTGGTTTGTAATGGGTCTTTTCATTTCAGGTAGGTTTGTGTGTCGATTCAGAAGGCTTGCTTATTTTCTTCCTTGTTTGTATCTGCCAAGCTGCTGGATAAGGCTATTCATACTCCAGGAACTGTTTGTGATAGAACAGCAAGTATCTGCAAGAAAGCAGAGGTACAGTTTCAGCTCTCCGCTATGCACCACCAGCAGATTAGAGTTTCCATTCATGCGATCATAAGAAATGAAGGCTATTAATTTTGTTTTGCTTTTCAATTTGAAGGGATTCCAGGGACATGCCAGCTCCCTACAGTAACCATGGATGAGGAGGAGGAAAGCCAGCTGACATAATTTCACCAGCAACTCGGGAAGCTGAACGGTTGTACATCAGTCAAACCTTCTTCTTGTACAGAATCCTGTTAGAGCCGGAAAGCTCTGGAGCATTGGATGTGTTGGTGCCCAGACAGGGAGCATCCATTTAACAGTATCATGACACAAAACACAACAGAGGTGCTTTAACTGTTGCTTTGGAGTCACATTACCAAAGCATCAGACGCTTTGGATTATTGCAAACTGTCTGCCATTTACTGTTCCAGAAGCAGAACGAAGAACCAGGCATGTGGGGGAAGACTCACGTGTCCCAGTCAAATATCTCATGTCTCAATCTGTACCCAAATCTGGTGTTTTAACAGAATTGAATTCTTCCTGTCCTTAATTCCTTTATGTGTACTGCTACACAAGGGAGCAGAGTCCTCAAGCAATTACATGCCAGAGGGAAGCAGACTCATCTCTACACACACCACACACCAACAGGGTCACTGCCTGACCATCTTAAGATGATTCAAAGCTCTTTGGAGACTTTCCAATTATTACAATTCCATCTCATGCCCTATAGAGCTTCCCTTGTGCAGTGCAGACCTCCTTAGTGTCAGCCTGGAGCTTAACCAGGGGAAATGGACCAGAGCTCAAACCAGCCGGATGAGACGGATGGGTAACACTTGTGTGGTGTATCATCTCCTCCTTGCCTACGGCAATTTCTTCCACAGACATATCTCACCTGAGGACCAGAACTGGCCACTTGGTAGTGAAGAAAAACTCCTTCTGCTGCAGAAGCTGTCAAATCCTTTAGCACTAAAATTCAGGTATTATAGGATAGGCTTTACTTCATAGAATCATAGAATGGCTTGGGTTGCAAAGGAGCTTAAGACCATCCAGTTCCAACTCCCTGCCATGGACAGGGACACCTCACGCTAAACTTCCTGATTGAATGTTAAGAACTGAAAATAAATAGGGAAATCTGTAAAAAAAAGTAGGACAAACTGAGCACCTGTGCCTGCAGCAATCCATGGAAATGTCAGGAATAACTGACCAACAATAAATGCTTCTCTTTCTAGTACCAGGTCCATAGTTGAAAATGCAGAATGAAGACCTTTGATTTTAAGTTACCTTATTCTTGAAACATGCACCAGTCCCCAGTGCTTCCAATAAATGAGGAATACCAGGATGCTCCCCTTGCAAGCGACTGCTCTGCACTCCCAACCCTTGCCTAATGCAGTTCCAGAAACTGCAGAGTCAGCTGATCAATCATAGAATCACAGCACACCAGGGTGGAAGAGACTTCAAGGATCATCTTTTACATCCTTCCTAGGCAAAGTATGACCCAGACTAGATGTTCCAGCACCCTGTCCAGCCAGATCTTAAGCGTCCAACTTTGGGGTGGTCCACCACTTCCCTAGGAGATTATACCAGTGGCTGATTGCTCTCATTAGAAAATATTTTCATGTCAGGTTGGAATCTCTCCAGGAGTAACTTGCGCCCATTACTCCTTGTCTTTTTCCCTGTAAAAAGGGAGTCTCCATCTTTGTAGCTACCATTTAAATATTGGAACAATGTCCCTCATCCTTCCCCTCTTCTTTCCACAAATCCTGGATTATAAAGCAACCCTCTGAAGCACTGATACATACACAGACATTAGGTATTCAAAGACAGAAATTATGTCTTCTCTATGCTGAAAGGTTTTTTTGACTGAAAGTAAGGAAAACCTAACAAAGTTTCCCTTTCTTTCCCCTTTCCAGTTCATAACTTACCCTTCACTGTCTAGCACATCCTTAATGCTAGCCTTGGTGATAATGGCATCATCACACTTGAACCACTGGTCCTTGTGCTGCCGGATGAAGCTGGTATAGTGCCCGCTCTCCAAGGTTCCCTGGTGATTAACTACTGCAAACAAGGAATACCTGGTACAGGAAAGAGTTAATGAATACATGTAAGAAAGTACAGGCAAAAGCTTATGTTCATAAGCATGCACAGCAATAGTAAAGGATGTGATCCATCAATGAAACACCAGCTCTTCACATTTACTGGGAAGAGGACAGCCTTGCCCATGTTTTTTTTCTTTTCTGCCCTGTATTACTGCAACAACTCCAGGCTGATGACAGCACCAGCTTTCCCAATACTGGCTACCAAGGAATTTTGTTCCAAAATAGATCAATATTGATGCATTCCTGAAGAGGAACACTGAGTATCTGCTCTGACCTTCTATTTCCCCTAATTAGTTACTCGAGTGAAAAAGAAAACAAATTTGTTTGGGGATGGGAAGGCGATAACCTTAAATATTGCTCATCATAGAACAGTTAGGGTTGTAAAGGACCTTAAGATAATCTGAGATGTTTCTAGTGATAAATTGCTGCACTGGCTTAATTGTCCCTAATCTGGAAAGTCTGTACCTATTTTGAAACACTGAATATATTCAGTATCAACTTCCAGATTTCAGATGCCTGCTGCCCTGAAAACTAGCACACACATCTCTGTTCTAAAGAAGGCTACTGAAATCCTGGGCTATTTTGTTCTAAAGTTAAGATTATGTGTTGACTGGATCTTTTCACATGTTCTCCATTCTCTTTAACTCTTTCTTAAAATGCTATTTTTACACTGGGATAGAAACACTGTAAAATAACCACACTTGGTATTGTCCTACTTCTGTTCGAAATTCAGAGCTCTTTTGACACAATGGTGCCACAACAGGGCACCCTTTCACTTGACTCTCTACAGAGCCACTGATGTACAAAGTCATCCTCTTCCCAGCCGAGTCCTTTAATCTAACTAGGATGGACACTGCTCTTTAGTCCTAGGTGGAGGGTTATAAGGCTGCTCCAGCTACTGAGCACTTATTACCTAATCCTCTTCACTGTTAACTTCTCCAACTGAAGACACACACAAACCTCAACAGTGCTCTGCTGTGTTTCTGTCAGAACTTTGCTAGCACTACTAAACGTCATACTTCTAATGAACCAATTGTTGCAGAACCATCCATAACATCAGGCTGGTATCTGTTGGTATGACAACTGCCCCAAGACCTGGTTAGGTAGCTTTTAAATCCATCCATTGTGCGATTCCTGTTTCTTAGTGAAACATTTAGTGGCAAATGAAGTGCGCTGAAGAATTTTAACACATAACATCAGCTCATGACTGTAGCAAACTTATCTTTCTTTTTTAATAAGGTTTGTGTGACCATCTCTATTCCCATAAAGCTGCAGATATTTGTTTTAATTACACACCCTTTCACTATTGAGCCAGTCCTGTATCAACCCATCATTTACTCCAACTGGAATCAATACCTGACCAAGAGACCCCACAATTACTGGAGTTCTCTTGGGACTTTGAGTGTCAATGTTCTATAAACTTCCATTCAGTTCTCTGGAACTCCCTTTACTACTGCAATTGAAACAGGATTATTTAAAGGAAACACCCATCCCCTTTAATATCATTATTGTAACCATAGCTTTTAATTCTGCTCAAAGACCCACTGCTGGGGTTATCGCCTCCGGATCTGGAAGGCAGCTGCCACAAACCCACCAAAGGGAAGGCAGTTGTCATGAATGAAGCTTTATTTTGCAACAGTTCAGACTTACTGCGCTGTCAAATATGGTAATGCACTTCACACTGTAGGATATACAGCAGACTCTATCTCCCTTCTAGAAGCCAAACTACCTTTCACAATAGGAGTCATGGAATGTACCACTTACTTATTATCATTGTTTAGGCTATCCGTCGGCTGCTGGTATTGCCCGTTCATTCTGCTCTCTTTACTGCAACACACACACAAAAATCCAGTCACTTAAAGCAGTGGCTTCCCAAACCAAAGAAACAGGCTTTACATGACAGAGCCCCTTGCAGAATGCAGGTCCTTATTCAAAAGCACAATGCTGCTCAGTGGCAGAGAAGGGCTGATTAGGATGCTAACGATGCTTTATTTGTTCTCACAGCAGTGCTACATAAGAAACATCATTTCTGCTCCTGGTCAAGGCTCCAGTGCTGCAAACACAGATTTATTTATGTCAAATGCCCTATCCAAAAAAAAAAACCTTAAAAAGAAGTTAAGGGAAGATTTATATTTTAAATCTGGAAAAAATATCTAACTGCATCAATCCTTTATCATGTGACGGATCAATCACCCTGGCTCTGACTTGTAAATTCATTTTGTGTTTTGGCAGCAGCAATAGGATTATGCTGTTGATTTCACAGCCTATGAAATTCAGACTACTGAGTTATGCCTGCTGATTATTCCCATCTATATTCCATTATGCTTGATACCTTTCATCAGCACAGCCTGTTCTATCCAGGGAGAATTCACTACAGAGGAACAGGGAAGTATTAGAATCTCCAGAATATACTGGAAAAAAACATGTATTCTTAACATAACACTGTTTAACAGAGCCTTAGGGCTCTCTTTTCTCTCCTCACAGAAGCATCCACTTTTGCTCTGGGTGGAGATGCTGCTGTGAGGTGAAGCTTAAAATGATTACTAAGATTTTAGCACCAAACACAGCCCCCTGTGTTCAGAGATGCCACATTTGGGGGCTTTCCTTATTGCTTTGAATAGAAATGAAATCTGAATATCCTTCGGTATATGTGAACAGAACACCTGTCAACACTCATTAACTTAGCTTATTCAATTCCTTTCATAAAGGTATATTGATTTTAAATGTCAGGTCTTTCACGTGGAGGCGGAAGAAGTCTTCCCGTTTGTTTAAATACCCATTTGAAACAGCTATTTTAATCTAGACCATGTTTTTTCTTCTTGCAGCATTCTCTGAACAGGCGTTGAAAGCACAAAACAAAAAGCCCTCCAATTTTCATGCGTGCAGGAATAAAGAGGAAGGGTTTTTGTAACTTCAGAAATACACGGTTCGGCTTTAGGTTATGTCTAGTCTGCCTAACTACATATGGTGATTGGCAGGTGGGCACTGAAGTAGTGGGATAGAAGCAGAGATCTGAAGGCATCATGGATCTGAATTCTCAATTTAACATGCAACCAGAAACAGAACACCTTCTATATAAATATATATTAAAAGTTTAAACATCAAGCCTTTTCCAGCACATAAAACTTAGTATTTTATCTAAAAATGACTTTAGAAAAGATAAATTTCAATGTGAAGCTTACAGCAGAAGGATCATTATACATACTGTTCTATAACCTTGATTCAAGGAGGTTCCATGTTTCATGCTGCACATATATAAACTGGTAAACAGTTCTGTCCAGGTCTTTGGGGGATTTTGAACTTGGTACACACCTGGAAGCCATGAATGGTGTCATGTCCAGCTCCAGCGGAAACGAAACATACGTAGTGATCTTTCGCCTCAGTTTGGCTGAGTGTTCAAACCGCTGGAGATGAAGTGGAGGAATGAATTTATCTTTAGAGAAAGGCAACATTTTCTGTCTTATTTAGACACATCAGAAGCTTAGGAACAATAACATCAAAACAGATTAGCAGGCAGGAGTCCAGGGATACCCCCAGATCTTTCCTACCAACTATATGGACTGGGAACCCCCGTGTAAATGCCAACATATTTCTACCAGGAAAATATATCACAATTTGTTGGGGAGAAAATACAGTATTAGATTGTTTACCTTCATATTTATACACTTATTCCAAAATGACATCGAAATACATTTAACAAGAGCACACACAGCCTTTACCCAAACCAGTGTTCACTTGTACTATGCGCTATTCAAATAGATGGCTGCTGCCCATACAAGCACAGAGAACTGGTGACAATGAGAGCCTGCCTCAGATTCACACACTTAATCCACCCATCCAATCATCTCCAGTGACAGGAGTCAAGCCTACACAGGAAAACCAATTCAAATCCAGGCAAAAATTGCATATGAGAAGAAAAAAGCCTTGTCCCTCTGCCAAAGGAGCCTGCAATCCCCACCATCCTCTCCTCATCTTCTCCATTGAACATTAAATGGAAACAGGAACAAATACCAGAGAGAGATGAATGAGTTTCTATTTAAAAGCAGCTTCTCTCCCCGTTTCTCAGAAATTCTGCTCTATTTACACTTCAAGTTAATTATTTTCCAATTGTGGAGCCATAACAATTCCCTAGCAACAGATCCAGCTGTGAAGAACTGAGACTTCTGGAAGCCTTATCATTCGTGTTTCTTATTTTACTGTACCTCAAGAAGTTAAATTTGCATTTTGCATGGACAGGACAACACAATCAACGAGGAAAACTCATTCATTTCCCCAAGGAACATAAAATCTTCAGTCACTTGGGATAACACAAACACTGAACTGAGTGTAGGGAAGGGGTTGAGCACATTCACAGTGCCTTGCACAGAGACAGCAGCATCTTTTGGGTGTATCTTGCCAACTACTCTGCAATAATAAATAGAAGATAAACCCAAGAGCCCAACACCCCCAGAATTCCCTCCAAAAGCCAAGCAGCCAGCCAAGCACTCCTGAAGCCTCTAGTTACTCATGTAAGAATGCTTTCCAGGAAGATCACAGCCAAAAAAAAACAACAAAGGAATGGTGCTACTATCTCTTCCAGTTTGGCTAACATCTTTGGCATGTAACATTGCTTAGCATCTTGGTTAATACTAAAGATGCAACTGAGTATATGTGGGTGACCATCTGAAAGCATGATTGGCCTTAACAGTCTGCAGAGGCCTGCAAATTACAGGAGAGGGAATTCTTTTGACCTGTAACACCTTTTCCCAGTAGAAAGCAGAATACAGACCTATGGCATTCGGTTTTCACGTCAAGACCTCATTTCATTAACAAGCTTCTTTACAACCCAGACTTTGAAGCCAAATTTTATATCACTGCTATGCTGGATATGGAGTTCCTATGGAATGTAACAATTCCAAGTGACAACCATGTCTTGCATACGGTCCCTGACTAGCTCAGTGGGACCATGACCCTAGTTACACACGTCATTAGATTTTTCAGTATGAACATACTGACCTACCTTAGATGCTACAGCAAAGTTTAGCAAGCACTTTGCCGTGACAGCTACAAGATAAAGGTCTCATTCCAATGCTATTAAAAGTCATTCAGGTGTTTTACAGAAGTTCAAAGTCTAGAAACCATGTAAAAATTGAGCAACTAAATGGAGTCTCTGGAGTAAATGGCTGGAGTGTGTGTTCTTTCAACCTACCATTGTGCAAACAGAAAGAGAAGCAACAGAAGACTTCATTTGTACAGAGCATACAGGCTGCTGTTTTACATGTCTGTTTCCAGTCACCACAGTTGTAGGTAAAATGCTGTTTTCCTTTACATAGCTTATCTGACATTAGCACCATCATCAGGCAAGCAGTTTTTTTGAAACACTGGTCACAGTAAGAGCTAAGGGATTACTACAGCAATGACAGGTCTTTGTCACTCTGGCCCAGGAGACACTCAAGACCTTAGAAGTCTGCATATGAACAGCTCGAGCAGATCATAGATGCAGTTAAATTACTATGGTGGCTGCTTCTACAAAGGCCTGTGGTATCACTTTGCAAGGACCCTCTGAAACAGAATGCCCTTCATCTTCTGCTATAGTTGCCTACTTTGCACCACAGTCACTCTTAATATTTAAGACAAATTACACAAGACTAAACTATCTGAGGGTATCGATTATGACATTATCTCCTTATCACTGCACCTGACAATCTGGATTAGAAATGTTGAAAACTGGGAAGATACAAGAAGCTTCTCCATTGTGATAACTCTTTCATGCTTTTCCTTCCACAGAGAGTTCCTCTGTGGCATTCTTCCAGGAGAAGAGTAGGGTAAAAATGTTACCATGCATGACCAGTGTTTCTGCAGACTGGTTTCCATGCTGGTTCAAGTATTGCACTGGCTTTACACTTTGTTTCTAAATTTGGCTTAGTTGGATTTCCACAGACATACTGCAAAGCTACATTATAGATAATGTAATCCTATCTTAATAGAAATCTGTCTGGGCACACAAGCAGTTCTTCTATTAATTTATATAAGATAATAATAAAAATCACTAATAAGATATTAGTCAGTGAAAACCAGGAGAGATGTCCAGGAATTTAGATCATCCTCTCAGAGAGAAATACACATCCTCTGCTCTTTCTGCCCCCTGTGAACTTACTTTGAGATGAAAACAGGCCACGATAGGTAACTTCTTCATAGTGAGTTGTTTGGTAGATTCCTGGTAGCTATGGCAACCACTACATTTGATTTTGGCACTGCTTCCTAGATGTTCTGGCCTTGTAAACCTGAAAAAAAACATTGAAAAGCAAAGGGAAGCACAAAACAATCAGATGATTTTCCACATATGCTGACAACACTTCTCTTGCTTTTCCTTAAGGGTCACTGGCACCACAAGAAACTGTTCATGGCTTTTAGCTGTCATTTTGAAAGAGCCCCAAAACTATAATAACACAAAGTGCTACAGTTCAGATATCCAAATCTGACATTTATCATTGCTCTGCTTGGGAACACTATACTGAAATGCATCAGTATCTGAGAAAGGAGCTAAATGTTGGTCCATCTCCTACAACAGGACAGCTGATATGAATATGGAAAACAAAGATCTTTCCTCTTCAAAACCCAAAACATTGATATGAAAGTTCTGAAGTGAGATGACATGACTTGTGGGCTCAGCTGCAAGACACTCTTCTGCCTTGTAGCCCTCTAGGGCTAGGATCAAAGCTCTGAGATGGAAAGGGCTATAAACACAAGGTTCTTTTCAAAACACAGACATCTTCTAAGGAAACCCAAGTGTTGACAACTAGAAAAATCTCTTTCAAAATGTTCAGACAGAACTGCTCAAGGGAGCTATAGGAAGAGACCATTACAGAGCAGGAAACTGCTTAGAGAAAATATGACTTCTATGTTCTCACAACACACTAAAGCAAAATCCCTCTTCTTCAAAAACTGTCAGCACAGAAAAGGCTCAGAGAATGGATTGTTGAGTCTTTTCCTCCAAGTTTAGACTTCCATGGGGCAAATAAATCATCTCAGAGGCTGCTGTACAACTGGATGTGAAGAACTGATTTTACATTAATGCACAAACTAAGCACGTGAGTGCAACATGTTAACAGCTCATCACTAACCCTACCTTGCCTCATTCTGTTGATGGCCAACGCAGCCTCCTGCATTAATTGATGATCACAACCTCCTGGTCTCCCCTCTCGATTGATTTACATGATTTCCTTTACCTAGCCTATGTACCATAGAAACACACAAGAGTTTGGGCTGAAAGGGACCTTAAGTTCCAACCCCCCCACCCTGGGCCTCACACTAGCCCATGTCACCCAAGGCTCCGTCCAACCTGGTCTTTAACACTGCCAGGGATGGAGTGTTTACCACCGTTATTCTCTGGTTTTGATTTTGCTTATGATCGACTTCCTTTTCTTCTCTCTAAAGTCTGTAAATAGGCTTACAAATTTGGTGTAACCGTTAGGAAGTGCCTATATCTTGCTAGTCTTTGTCATATTCCTGCTCAATTCTTTCTTCTTCAAGCCAATGTCCAAGTTGCATGGCCATACCGGCTGACATGAGCTTACACACCTTCCATTACAGTTCAACTTCTTATCAAAATCAGTACTCTTTGAGAGTACCTTTGAACCTGAAGGTTTTCCCTTCCTATCTCTTTCTGTTCCTACTAGTCCCCATCTTGAAGAAAACCACCAAAATTCAACCCTTTTGGCCTCCTGATGCATTCCTGCATGAGCACTTTCTCATTTGTACTAATTCCCTTTTTCTCTTAAAATTACTGATCTTGAAAGTACCAAAAAGGTTACAAATCAGATGTCAGAGGCCATTATTTTTTTACTTTAGGAGGATAAGCTTTGCCCCAGGCTACAGTTAACCTCTTCCTCAGACAAATATCTTCAACAGGTCTCTGCATTTGCCATAAGAGAAAGACTTCCAGATCTGTTAAAAGATCCAAGTCAACGGAATATGAAGCCATAACATTCTCCCCAGCTTCCTGCTTCCAAGATGCCCAATTTTCCTGCTCAGAATTATCTTTTCATTTTGAAAGCTAAATTTATTTAGTTCTTAATGTGATCCTCACTACTACACTGTAACAGTAGCTGACCCTCAGCTTTGCATAGAGTAGAAACCAGATTCATACTTGGCGCTGTAATTCAGATAAATGTTAAATGCACTGTGAACTCTTTATGTGCTTGCTCTGCTGACACAACCATGAACATGGCGACAGACACCAGTGGTTTTGATTATTTCAACCCACATTGCCTGGCAGCAGCCAATGTAGAATTTGTTTTCTTCTTGCATCGCATGGCAACTGGTTTTGATTGCTTATTGTGAGGCCAATTGTTGTTCTGAGCCTTCCCTGTTTTATTACTTTTTCTTATCTACTAAAATCTGTATAAAAAACGTGCTTCTTTACCCCACCACATTGTATTTGTCTCATTTCCTACCTTCGCAAGCAGTCTGTGAGAGTGGTGGTGCCTGATACATGGCTTTCCCCATTCACGACACTGCCATCACTCCCTGGACTCAGTGGCCAGAACGGGGTGGAGGAGCCTGGCAAATCCAAACTGATGTCCCAAAATGGGTCTATCGTTGTGGAAACGCCACTAGGGAAAAGAAAGCATTTTTAAACACGCTTAAAGGAAGTCAAATTAACAGCACATCAGACACTCTGAAGAACCATGGGATCTACATCACCCCTAGAGGGCACTCAAAGATGACAGAAAACAGAGTTGCTCCACAGTTTTTTCCTACAGCTGATTGTTTTTCTGAACACTTAAAAGCCATATGGTTTTAGGAAATGTCTGTGATGTACTCGATGCAAAATATATGCCCTTAATACATTCTCCCACTCACTGAAGCCCTGTGACTCAAAGAGAACAAGCAGGGTTACTTGGAGATAAGAGGTACCACTCGTACAACTGATCGGTATAAACCAGCTATGATGATGGTTATTTGCAATCCAATTAGTTTAGAAGCAGAGGTACCTGGTCATGACATAGAAGACTGTGTTTAAGGTTACTCTGATAAAGACAGAGCCAAATTCTGCTATAGAGTAGCAAACTGAATTAAGCTTTGCTGTTCCTGTTAGCATCTCCTACGGCGTTTGGAATTTGAGAGACCAAAGAAGCAGTGTGTATTCTCAATTAGATTTCTCTACAAGACAGTTGAAGACAAGCCAACAGTTAAACTATGGAAGAAGCTTCTCAAAATGTTAACTTGCATTGACTCAAATCTTTCCTTTCAGCATTTATATTGTTAAGAGAACTTCAGGAGTCTAAGCTCCTATCTGGAAGAACTGCATGTTTGCACTCCTTACTCTTCTTTGAGTTCTCTCTTCCTCTCAAACTAGTGTCTCTCACTCCGCAGTCTCATTCAGCCTGCAATACTCTGCCTTTTCGTTCAGTTTCATTTGTGCAAAGGCTGTCAATTTTCAAAAGAAAACTTCTTTTGTTCAAGTTTCATCAATGCTAATATTGTGTCATAACACGCTGAGCTTTTCATTATCATACAAGGATTCTGTGGCTCTATCAAGCAAAGAACAAGATTTCCTATGTTTTCCTTACAGTAAATCTGCAAATCTCTCCAGGCAACTAAGAATAAAAGCAGATTCAAACAAGCACAGAACAAGTCCATCTGCAGGACAGGGTATGTAACTATAAAGAATGCAAGACAGAACAAAACCCAAGAACTCCGACCTCTGCACTATGGCAATACCAAACATCTTGAATGGGAAGTTAACTTGCCCCAGTACACACAGTAGAACAACAGACACGTTTTTCCTTACTCTTGTCAAATGTTCAATTGCTGGTACCCAAGACTACAGGAAATATCAGCCTCTTTGAAACCTCTCCTGATGATACATGAGGCTCCTAACTGAAGGAAAATATGGTTTCGTATCAGAATTTTCTTCAAAAACAGTGGCAGTTACATACTTGGAAACCCAAATAAGCCTCTTCCTAACAAACTTGGAGAAGAACAACCTTTTACAGGCTAGTAAAAGTTCAAAGAAGTCTGTGGTACCTTCCAGGTAGCTTTTGTGATATGGCTTAATAGGTATCAGTTAACTGACTGCATTCAGCTGATGCTGTATTTACATAGTTCTTGTCTTGCTGGAATTTTGCTAGTGTTTTATTGGTATACAAGAAAGAAAAGACTCAGTTGCACTAGAGGGTGTAAAGATTCAAATCAGAGCTCAGAACCAGAAAAAGAAGTACTTACTGGCAGACTTGACAGGTAACATCAGACTGCAGTCCGCCTGTGAAGATTTGGTCTATGATGCAGTTACAGTGGTTGGGGTTGTTGGCCTTCTTCCCATTATCATCACCTGGAGGAATGCAAACACAGACTCAGAAGTCAAAAATCCTCCAAGGGAACAGTGGTTGTCTTGAACTGTGTCTTCAGTAACTCTCTATAACTTAACAAACACACTGCAGTTCACACAGACAATACAGAACCCTGAAAATGTTGTGCACTGAAGGAAAATCAAGAAAACAAGAAGAGAACTAGAAAATCTAAAAGACAGAAGGTGATTAAATGCAGTTAACTTCTGCAGAGGTGAAGCTTCAAAGCCATTATCAGCTGTCAGCCAAACCCTTTTGGGGGTATAGCCCTAACCCCCTTTAGAGAAATTTGCTTTGTCCTATGGAGTATAAAGATCAGTTCCCAAGATGAATGGGTTGTCAAGGTGGTTCATGAAAATGAGTATTTAAGCTACACTTAGGAGTGCCACCATAAAACACTTGTACCTGAGCAAGAGGCTAGCTCTTCACTACAGAAGCAAAGGTTTCTGCTTAGGCAGAGTATTCAATAGTATAATATTTTCCTAAATGAACAGAGAAAGGAACCATCAGCAAATGCTACTCCTTAATTCTGTGCCAGTCAACTTCTGAGAGCAGAGCAAGGGGAGGTTTGTTAAGACCCATCAATCTCCAGCGCGCTGTCTGCATCCTGTCCTTTCACCATCAATGTGGACTTTCCATGCAAGTTTCCACCAGTGAGAAAATGGAAGATATCTTCCTGCTTCAGACAAGGACAAGCGCTGTGTGTTCCTCCATCTTCTTCAGAGACACAGCAATTTTCTAAGTTCCCAGGGGCACAATGAACTCACACTCATCTTTTAGCCATTATCAACTATCACTGCAGGAGCACAGCAGCTCATTTTGAGTGCTGAGATGAGGCCAATTCAGCTCTCAGACTATCCAGAACATTAAATAACCAAAAATTTCTTGGCACAGTTCTCAGTTTTGAAGCATACTCCTTCCGTTCCCCATAGATGACACACTACTTTGATTTCCAAGACTGTACAGGGCTTGTTTTCCTTGGGTAGGACAGATGAAATTGGGTTTGCTTTGTACACAGAGATACATACACCAACACAGCATCAGCTGATTATTTTGTAAAGCACATCTTTAGATGTCTCCCAGTCTCTTACAACAGAAACCAAGAAATTTTCACCAGGTTTTCTAGTATCTTTAACTTACTAGGAAGCATTTAATACCTGAAACACTAAGATGGTGACTCCCCAAATCACAGCTGTTACTCAAAACTGATTAATTGCTAGACAAGTACATAGTGAAACCTCAGCTGAAGACCCTAACAGCATAGGGTAAACCTCACCACTTTGTGTCTAAGGTGCATTAGCTGCAGTGCTCTTCAGCAAGAAGGAATGTGACTTCTTTCCCAATGAAGCTTCAGTAGTTTGTTGAGAAAAGCAGATGTAGGTGATACCAGCCAAGCTGAATGGGCCACTTCAGTTAATTCAATCCTAAATGCCTCCGAGAAGCTCTCACTCAGCTGAAGGCTCGAGAATCTTGTTTGAATTGTCAAGAAAAGCACACTGTGTCCTGAAAATGGCTCTTGAACAAAACGCACTAAAATTGGATTTCAAATGTATGAAGTTCAAGTCTGGGGCTATCAGACCCAGTCGCAGGCACTTCTAGACGGGAATTTCAGCCAAATCTTACCAAACTAAAGATCTTTAGAAGGTCTCAATTACACTAAGCTAATGAATGGAGGTATAGAGGCTGTACAAGGCATTCTTCATCTTTGGAAAAAGATCACATATAAGCTTTAAAGACTACATGTGGATTTTTAAGAAATTAATTTAGCCCTGTTTTTAAAACTCCACTTTTTGAAGGAAAAAAAGGACCTGCCACATCCTGGTAATCTCACCATTTGAAACATTATTTTCCCTCTGGTTTGTTTCAAGGGGGTAGAATCAGAGAAACAGCATTGAGAGATTTCCCCTGGACCACAGGTATCATCCCCGTTGGACACTGTTAATAGACAGCCATTTCCGCCTACGGGAGAGAGCGAATACTCCCTTTCCAATTATACAAGTCAATTAGGATCAGTGACGAGAGGGTCTCCAAAGAGGCTCCTGCAAGCTTGTTCCCAGCAAAACAGAAGGGTATTACCCACTCAACATTATTTCCCATGACATTTGGTTGGAGAGAAGGGGAAAGAAAAAAGAGTTAGATTACCACCTACTCACACTTGTCAATATGGAACAGATGCTGAGAGGAGGTATATTATGCAGCTGAGAACTAGAAGCTGCTAGATTGTTGTGCTCAAGTTAAGGCTCCCTTCGACATTTGTGCCTTACAAAGTAGGTTTTAGTTTAAGGCATATTTTGTTTTTAAAGCTGCTCGTAATTTACTATTAGGGAAATCAGTGAGAGATTGGCCAGCGTAAGCCTAAAACCAAGCTTGAATGTATAAAGTGATTACGAGAATGGCAGAAAATGGAGTTCAGAAGTTTGGATTCAAATTAAGTATCACTCTTTTAAAACAAAATGAACTGAAGTTACTACATCTCTGCAGTAACCAAGTATATTAACTTGTGTTCAAATACACAGGAAGAAAATTAACTCCATCCCAGCTGGAACCAGGACAATATTTAATATACTACTAAAGGTAAATCATATGTAACAGCTGTAGATTACTTTTTAACATTGCTTTTGCTTTGAAATACAGAAGTTATGCCTCCAACTTCTGTTATATGCTTTAAATGAGAAAGGAATTTAAAATTGCCAGATTTTAAAGGGACATTTATCAAAACATTAATGCTAACTTTTCTGCTTTCCTTTGGCCCGGAGTGTTCTGAACAAGTGCCTGTTGTTCTTTATGATAAAGCGGGGTACACATAGATTTAGATGGATCATAGCAGATGACATGTTCCACAAGCATTATGTGTTATCAGCTCCTAAGAATATCATACAGCATTGAGAGAGCACGGTAGTGTTTTAGTCCCAAACCTCAGCACAGCATTCTTTGTCATGATACCTAGCTTCACATCTGCTTTGTAGCAGTCCTTGTTGAAGACGAATGCAGAATGCTTCCTGAAAACCAGATAAATGAGGAATAATCAGCTTTAAAGTGCTACTCTATTTTTGTTAGACAAGTGAGTAACGTCAGCTGAATAAGGCTTGGGATAAAAACACTGGATTACCTCAATTTTTAATCTTGCCTTTTGAACCCTTGTGTACAAATGCCCATCTCAGCCACTCTCTGCTGCTTGATTGGTGTGGCTCTTGCAATAATAAAGAAAGCCAAACGACAGTCAGTGACTTCCCATTAACTTGTGAACTGAAGTCTTGCTCCGTACAAGAAAATAACAATTCTGGTTTCAGTATCTCCAAGTTTGACTATGTCTGAGACAAAGTTACTCAGCTACAAAGCGTCTGGATGATTGGGACCTCACTGTCATGTGAGCTTGCAGAAATAGCCATTCTTTATATTCCTCTACAAATGAAGAGCCCTGGAAGTCCTGAAAGATCCCACATGAAGAATGGGGTATACTTTGCACTTGTTCTTCATAGAAAGAGTCTAAGAAAACATACAAGAAGCATAGATCAATATCTGATCATTTTCAGCATCTTCTACAATCCAAGCATACATCAAAGCAGTTAAGAATTTGAAAGCCTAGAGGCATTACATGCCAAAGTCCAGGTGAATGGTTAGACTTCAGTACAAAGAAAGTGACCATTATCTATACAGCCAGGCTGTTCACAGCATTACTTTGGTAAAGAAGGTATTATCCAACGTAAAATGAGCTGTGAAACTCATCTGGAAGCTTTTGTGGTGAGAAGGTCCACAAATACCAATATACAATGACAGTACAGAATGCTGAGTACTATCAAACCAGCAAGAGAGACCAGAATAGCACAAAATACAGGTAGAACTTCAAATGTCATTTAGAGTAGCAATGCTGGAATTCAAGATTCCAGAAGGGTCTCATTTTTTGAGTGGAGTGTATGTTTAAGGGCAGACCTTGTGTATAACACTTTGGGTAGAGAAATAGAGAAACAGGAGTAACTCATATATTAGCTTTATTTTGCCACTCATCAAAATACTACTTTCCAGTTAGACCATCTTTCTCCTGCTGTTGGAATGAAACGCAGTGATTCACAGGCAGGACAGCCTCAACCCCTTTTATTCAGAACCATTTTATACCACTCCAGCAGCACAGAGGAGCCCTGCTAAGTGTTCAGAACATGCCTTGCAGATGTCACAGCTCAACACAGCAGTGCTAGCACAAGGAGAACTCTCACCCCTGAGACATGATTTACATGGGTGAACATGCAGGTATCCCCAGGCTTCCAAACTTCACAGATGCACTAAAATAAAACTATATATTCAACCAGCATTTTAAAACCGCCCGAACAACCCAAGCAGCTACCTGGGCCATCCATATAATCATCTCAGAGCAGTTGATTTTGTGCTTTGTAGGATGCAGCATTACAAACTAACCTTTAAATGGACAAAAATCATATCATTTCCCTAATTTAAGCTGTGGCAGATATGAGTAACATGAGTTCACAGCTTTCCCTGACTTTCATTCCTAGAAACTTGACTCAATATTATGGAAAAAGGATATAAATGACCAATGTCAGCCAAACAAGTCTCACTAGATAGCTATACAGTTCTTAACATAAGGAACACTTTCATTTACTTTAGTGTCTCAAGCCTTGGTGATCATGAATAATGTCCTCCATAGGGCTTTTTGTCTAAGTTGTCACCATGACTATTTTACTTCACTGTGTGTTAATCACAGAACTTGATTGCTATTGACTGGAAGCTTTAAAAGGTGTTTTTAATCAGTAAAATAAATACGTAATATTTGCTTATTGCAGCTTTAGGACACATTCTATTAGTAATGATATCTTTTCATGTGTATACTTCACTTGTGTGTGTCTATGTAAATACATAAGTATGTAAGTGGGAAAATGTTCTTGTTAACCAGCAAACTAGTTCATTCCAAAAGTGGTTCATCATGACCAAACTTGAAACTCTGGTTTAGATTAACTTGCTTGGTTCCCACACAACTGCTCAACCACTTCTTTTAAATTACCTTGATGTGGTATGGATTATTTACCATAATTTAATAAAAGTCTCACAACTTATCCAGAAAGAGAAATGGAAAAACCTGGATGCAGAGATGTAAGGATTTAGTGCCAATGCCTTCCCACGTGCAGCCCTCTAACACCTTAGTTACGTCCACGCATGTAGGCTCAAACTTAAGGATAGCCATTAAAAAACTGAGTTTCAGTCCTTGTAAGCAGTACCTCTCCAACATCCAAACTCAGTACTAAAAGTGCAAAACTCCCTAATTCAATTCAAGCTGGCTGAAATCATGATTAAACTGGATACCAATTCAGAAGTCAGTGTTTGCAATACATCTATGAAATCCAGCAAGTAGTAACAGAATCCATACACATGCACTCTTTCTAACAAAGAATATCCAACATATAACTATTCCTAGCTTTAGGACAGATCACAGTTTCATCTTCATTCTGGATGGAGGCACAGAACTAAGAGTAAAGAAATTGCTGAGAAAACTTGTTTTCGTTGGCAATTCCAGAAGATTGAGCAGATAAATTCCTCATTTAAAACCAAGCCAAAAGAAGCCTTTACAAATTCTTCATCAGTTTGAAAAAGAACACAGGGACCTTTACTGTTGCATGTTTTTTTCTTTACAATTCCAAGAAGAAAATACTAGTACTTCATGAACTAATCAGGAGGTATTTGGAAGCCAGAGAGAGACTCATCAGGGACTGTAGTGATAGGACAAGGAGTGATGGGTTTAAACTGAGACAGAGGAAGTTCAGGTTAGATATAAGGAAGAAGCTGCTCTCTTTGAGGGTGGTGAGGTGCCAGCACAGAGTGCCCACAGAAGTGGTAAATGCTCCATCCCTGGCAGCGTTAAGGCCAGGTTGGACAGAGCCTTAGGAGACATGGTCTATCTAGCGTGAGGAGTTCCTGCCCACGGCAGAGGGTTGGAACTGGAAGATCTTAAGTTCCTTTCCCACCCAAACCATCCTATGATTCTATAGTATAGAAGAAATATAAACATCATTTTACATCAAAGACGATGAAAAAGCCTCAAAATTTGTCAGATCAATAATTCAGAAACTTCACAGGAAGCAAGAAGTATTTCTGTCTGCAGCTGAGTTTATTCAGTGTCAAGAAGCAAGAGGTCAGTATTTGGGTAGAGGCTGTTCCTCAAAGCACCTCAACACTAGTTTCATAAGGCTTGCTGTATTTCAGTTAGTGATTATCAAATGGTAGATAATTATTACAAGAGAACTGTTCTATGTAATCCTGCCCTTAAAAGCACTCTTTAAGAAGCCTCTTTTGGAGGACACCTATTATGAAGCTGAATGAGCACATCTGTTACAAGGTATGACTATCTCAAAGATAACAGTAAGACTTCAAAATGCTTCAAAGCAGCAGCAGCTGCCTTCCCTTTGATAAGCCAAAACCCTAACCTCTAGGTGCTTCTTCTAAGAGCATCAGAAGAAAGCTGAGTGCTTTAAAGCTGATTTTTTAGTGACTAAGGACTTTTTTGTTTGTTCTCCTAGTATCAACCCTAGGGTTTTCCCCCTTACAAGAATGGGAAGAATTTCTGCACTTAAACAAGTGAACCAAACTACATCAAACATTAACAGCTTGGGAAATCTTCAGCTCGGATTTAGTTCAGCTAACCAGCATGAAATACATCATTTCATATGGTATACCAAATCAATTCAACACCTTAATACTTCACCTCTAAAAGCATATGAACAGGTCTACTACTGTAGAATAGTTGTATGAGTATACATTTTATATACAGACTATCAAAACAAGATATCAAAACCAAATATTACTTTTCTTATTCATGCTTCTATATGCAATTAGGCATCATAAATACAGTAGAATAATATTTAAGCAGAATAGCCATAGCCTCCCCTGTGTTATTTCCATCAGTCCCATGACATACTGAGTAAGAGTTCTAACTATCTCGAGCATAAATAGAATTAGAATGGCAATTGAAAAGAAAAGACAATGACTCACAACCAATAAGAGAACCCCATGATGGTGATTGAAGGCAATGCACAGGCTTGTCTGCTTCTAACTTTAAGGAAGTTTTGACAGTTCTGGTTTATTTATAAAGTCTCTGCCTTTAAATCCACCAAACATTCTAAAGGGAATTTGCTAAAACTGCTGTTGGGAGACACTAAACTTGATTTAAGAAGAGATTGTTCTACCTCCTTTTGATCCAATATTCCTTGTTGATTGAAGACTCAGGACAAGCCTTACCTTTGCAGTGTCTGTGTAGCACATCTAATGCAGCAATGAGGAACTCGTGTGCATCTTGTTGCTCGTACCCTGCTAAATGCCGTGCATGAGTCCATACCAGGTGCAATAACCTATATGGAATGTGAGGAGATCGGTGCCCAGAGTAAAACTGCTCAAAGCAAAGAAAAGGACATGACTGTTAACAAGTTACACAGCCTCAGTGCATTTAATTATTAAAAACTTTAATGAGTGCAGTTAGTCAAGTATATTTAAACCATTTAATTTTAATAGTCTTAATAATCAGAGACAGCTTTTTATCACAGACTATTGAAAAAGTGATCTCAGAATTTGAGCATCTCAGTTTTCCCCCTTGAAATTCCATCATTTTGTAACGAATTAGCCAAAACCAGGCAGGGGATGGATACAAACAACACTCCAAGAGTCCTTACTGGCACCACTGGGGATTATTAAAATAGCTGGGGAAGGGAAGGAAGAAGTATCCTACAATCGCAGGAGATCAGGGATTTCATCCATGAATTGTACCTCCCCCAAAATCAAGACAAACACTGAAGTTGAGAATATTAGATGCCAACTGTCAGCCTGCCCCTGAACCAAACTATAGTAACTCTCTATGTTCTATCTATGTATTGGATGCACAGTATCCAATGGCTGTGCACAGTCCTATCTTATGGAAAAGATTTACAAGCAGGATGGCAGCCTCATGCCAATAATGGCCTTTCACAGTATTGCTATAGCAGCACAAGGCTTTAGAAACAACTTTATCCAGCACAACTGCTTGCAGAGTTGAAGGTATCACTTCATTCTCCTATACCCAAAGTCAGCTGCCCATTATCGCTCCTGCAGGGTGTCACTGCCTGGAGATCTGGTTCTGGACCAGCTCCTGCATTTGCTTCTTATCTTCAGCCCAAATCTGATGAGCTGGCTACAGGAGTCGCTGCAACTGCCCCAGGTGAATTTGCAAAAAAACAGAGTGCACAGTCATTTGGTCAGCAAAACCATGATGTGAAACACTGCTGCTGAGCGGTGGCACACAGCTGGTGAGGTAAATCAGCACAGAAGAGGACAGGTAACTGCCTACAGTTCATGCTTTCTTTTTGGTAATAAAACCATGCCGGGTTCCCCTTAAAAACCTCTCAAACCCCTCCTAGTAAAGGTCTGTGTTTCCCTGAGTCAAGCTTCAACTCCTTCCTTCACCTTCCCCATTTATATCCAAGTGCTACTGCTGCAACTTTAATCTTCCAGGGTCTTCACTTCCAATTCCATTATCCAGAATCTGAGACCAAAGCTAACAGCTCCTTCCTGAGCAAGCTGACTTCTGTACCTGTTGGAGAGCCCCTGCACCATGATAACAGTTCCAAAAGCAAAGCACAGATGCTTGGGGTATCCCTTCAGAGAGCCAGGAAAGGTCCAAAGTGAGTTTATTCACTTGGCCTTCAGGCTGTGTTTAATGGAGTTAACACTTCAGTTTTAATAAGTGCAAAATTTGTAAGTCACTTTGCTTTCCCTAAGCTTTGGGAAAGGTATTTGCCAGTAAAAGGGTCCCTGCAACACCACAATTATGTTTTGCCCAGATCCAATTGAATCAATCACAGTTTATTTTCAGTTACTCTTCCCAAACAGAAGATATTAAGTGGCAAAAACACTGAATCAAAGATTTGAAACCCCAGCAATGTATAATGTCTCACTCTCATTGGAAAAGCAGGCTTCCTTCCCCAGCCCTAAGTTGCTTCCTGCCCAGTCTCTGAGCATTTTGCATCAGTGCAAGCACAGGCATTGTGCTACAAACCTGCCAAGATAAAACACACTGTATTTTAAAGGACAGACAGGCAAAAAGCAATACAGTCATCTCATCTAGGCCTCATTATTGTAGGCTTTTCTAAATGTTTTTAATGTGTTTCCTTGCAAAGAGATGTCTTTACTGCAAGCTCTTCTTCTTCCCAACAAGAAGATATACCTCTGTACCCGAACACCACAGAAGGCTGCTATAAATAAGACGATCAATAGTTAAACTCTGATGCCAACAAGAATGACACCAAGGGACTGGAGCAGTAGTAGAGTAATTGAAATGTGCTGACGCAGCTGCTGCTCAACATAATTCAGGGAGCTGCAGCAATAAAACTTCTCTGCTCTGTCCCGCCTTACCATTAGTCCCAGAGCTCTCACTGGTCATTTTAACCAACAGCACTTTCTGTAATTGCTCTGCTGCAGTCACTAGACCTGCCAGATTTTACATTCACTGCTGCTTCATTAGGATGGGAAGCATGTAACAAGAAGCTTTATCATATTATTAGGTATTATCACAGAGAAGCTAGAAATGCACCTAGGAAAACGCTGGTGACTGTACATGGAGGGAAGCGTCACTGTTATAACAGATCATAAAGAAACAAAGGAATCTGAGCACATTCAATAACAGTGTTTTAACCGGAATGTATAAAACAGCCATCCCCTCTCTGTCATTTCCTTGCTGCTGGGAAAAGCAGCCTATCAGAGCTGTTCCAACCCACAAAAGGGAAAGAAGTCCATGTAAAGTCTGATTCAATCACTGTTATACAAACCTTTTCATTAAAGCATGCAAATAGAAATAATGATGGTGTTTTGCAAGTCACCTTTAAAATGCTTTAATGGCACAATTCTTCCAACCATAACTTAAAGTGATGTGTGTTTAAATTTGTTTCCAATTCAGCAGTATCAGTTGTTTATATTGGAAAGAACTAGTTCAAGCCACTGGAAAACGCTTGTGCATTAAACAGTGTATTTGAAAATACACTTAAATGGCTATTCCAAGGGAAAGAGAGGAAAACAAAAGGGAAAAAAGGAAAAAAACCAACCCCGGATTCAAAGCCTCCATTCTTACATAGAAACCAAGCAACAATAACTTTCATTCTTTGTACTTAGAACACTTGCTTTTGGATCATAAAATGAAGAATCTATAGGATTTTGAGGATTTTAAGCTTTATATTTTGCATTCTTGTTAACAACAATATAGAGATACCAGTCAGGTTTCAAACCAAACCAAACCAACCACAACCACGCACATCTGAACTGTTCTCTCCTCCTCCTGCCAAAAAGCCATGCATGGAAGTTTCCCAATTATGTGAACAACTACATTTGATCTATGCTGCATAAGGATCAACTGAACAGTCTCCAAGCCTCGTAATCAAGAATTTATAGGCATAAATCCTGTACCAGGCTCCAGTCCAATTTGAAAAGTGGAAACTACCTCTTAGAAATTGGTTCTCAATCAAGACTTTAAACATCCTGAAAGTTTACAGTGGATAATGGGAGTGGGTAATACATGTGCCTTTAATACCTCCTGGAGCTTTCCTAAAGAGCAATGGTTCAAGGAGACAGAAACACCATTTTCCTTGCACATACACTGTATGCTCTATGATTACATCAAAGATTTTACTAACTGGGCACTAAACTGCAAGGTGTCTGTGTAAAGACTTACTTACTTTTTCTCTCTTGTACCTTCGTTACAACTTCTTTTACACATAGCCATTGCAACAAAGTGCCATCTTAACACACTAAAGCCTTATCATTGATTTTCCTTTCCATCCTCACTTCTCAACTCTCCCTGTAGTTGTGCTGCCCAGTTTGATAGGCTGACGAGAATGAGGAATGATGGGAAGATGATATTCTTTACACCTTTGAGTGGATGCCATGCATTCTGCTATGTTCCCAGGTTTTCAGTCGGAGTATACCAGGATACGGAGCCACTGCTCCTACCTTCCTAAATGGTCCTTCTGTAAACAATTCACATAAACCTTAGGGTATGGAGTATCTTAATTTTCATTGAAGCAAAACACAAATACCAGTAAGTAAAAAGTAGTGCACAAACCCTTTCAGCCCAAAGGCTCAATGAATGGATTCTGTGTGTTCTATCTTCCCTCCATCCAGTTTCACCACTATCTGTTATTCTCAAATCCTTTTTATTCCTTTTCTTATGCAGTGTAATTCATGTCATGATTCTATTGAGAAATAAGTTTCAAGTAGCAAAAATGAGAATGTTAATTGATGCAGTCAGATATTTTTAAAACAAACAGAGATCAATGCTTGGCATGTTTGCAAGAAAAGCTACCAGGAAAAAACCCTCAGTTCTGAGAACCATCTGATACTCATTACTCACCACCAACCTACTTCAAGGTGCAAGAACTTTGTAGCTTCCTATTTATCGCAGAGAAATCACATACCCCATTATAATAAAACTATTAAACCAGAAAGAAAGGAACAAGTATTTTTTGTTTGAGAAGCAAAACTTGCTTTTTACATAGAGTAAGTTTCATTTAGTGCTCCAAAGAGTCTCTTTTTTCTCCTGGAGAGTTCTTACTGGCAGCCATTCACCAGATCCCCTGGCATTCCTTTTGCCTAAGATCACGCCTTCAGAAAAGAAGGGTGGAGGGGAGATGGAAGTTAACCCTTGCCCTGATGGTCTGTCACTGGGTAAAATGCCTTGGGATAAGTACATCGGTTAATCCTGGTGGGAAAGCTGCATGAAAACAAGACACAACCTGAACCTAAGTTTTCCCAGTAATTCAATTACAAAGGAATTCTTAACCACAGCGCTGAAATCTCCACTCGTTAGCTTTCCTCCATTGAGCCCTTATCTCTGCACAGTGTAGGATCTTCATCCATGTAGTTGAGACACGAAAGATAACCAGTCTGCCCAAAAAATGCAAGGCTTTGGTTTTAATTCTCAATGTAGACAAATTAAAACCACTGGGAAACAAATGAGTACTGACGGAGCTATAAACGCAACATGGTATTTACTGCTTGCAAGTGAAAATATACTGAGTTGGTTGCAGACACTACAGTTTTGCTTGTGAAGGACTAAGTTCTAGTTTTACTTCAAGGTGGCTGAGTCACTTTTTGTAGTCCTCCCACAGCACAGAACTGCAGAAGTTCAATGTGAGATAAGGACAGAGATGCTGTCCTGCCATCTTCATAGTCTGATATCACAGCTATAGCTCTTCTCTCATTCACATGCCTTCATGTTGCAGCACATCAATTATTAGAATTAATGCAAGTTTAGGCATGAATTTTGATTGGGGAAAATGAAGGTTGAGATTCCCAAAGCTGTGTGTGAAATTAAACTTGATTACAACTGAAACTAATGTGAATGCTGCATTTAAGCCCCATTTTGGATAAGAAGCCCGTCCTTTGTTACATACTTGTACATAGCCTGGCAAAAGGCATCCCAGACCATTGACAGGGCTCCACATACATTAATGTAAATACAAAATCATCACCTAGACAGTCTTGATCTTTCCTCCAGCCCCCCCCAATCTGTAAAGTAACACTCATTCCCCCTTTCCCAAGGGATTTACGTAGGGGAATAGAAAGTGGTGATATCCAACATGAGACTTTAGACCACAACTTGATGAAAGGATATCAAGATTTTAATGGTACCTTTTAAACAAGCAAGTAAGGTTTCTATATTAACAGTGGATAGAAAGTGGTATTTCTAGCCCATGACTGAATTTTATCTAGGCAGAGTGGTATTTCCCCCTTTAACTGCACATCTGGTTTCAATAATCCTGCAGCTGCTACCTATTGGTATTCCTGCTTTTTGGTTTTACCTCCTTTCCTGACAGACTCATGAGTAACTGAAAAACAAACCGAAAAATAAGACGCATAACACACAACAAATGACTGAGAAGCAGCATGAAAAGGTGCAAAATCACTGAAACAACTTCATACTGGAATGGTTAAAGGGACACTTTGCTTTCCCTATACAACTTGCCTGCAATAACCGAAAATAATCTTCTCTGGTGAAGAAAGCACAGAAGTAAAATCAAATTGAAAATCACAAGATAAAGGTAAAGTAATTTTAGGTTGGGCTCAGCTTGAACAAGCTTTCATGACAGCACATACACAAAGACATGTTCCACGTACAGACATCTCCAGCTATTTTAAGTGCTCTGTGACAGCATGTACTAAAGCTTTTTTTGGGGTTTTGCTTGGCTTGCTTTGTCTGGGGTTTGGTTTTGGGTTTTTTTTTTTTACTTCCTAAGAAAGCAGATCTGTCAGTGAAGGAAAGGCACAGACTGGGTATGTTTGTTTTCAAAGACACATCTTAAAACTCCAAGTCCATGTCTAGCCGCAGTCCTTACATTACTGATGTGAGATTGAGATAGTTAATAAAGCTCTTTGACTACAAAGGAAAAGACTGTGCCTGTCTCATACAACATGGACTAGACCTACAGAGAAAGGCACACTGCAAAGCCAGTCACCCGAGCAAGGAAGAGAAAGAAGAGTAGCTCCTACATGGAAGGTACAAATTGTACCAACACATTCACTTCTCTATGTCCTGGCCATTAATGGGTTGCCACGTAAGAGATGATAGCAAAGATGTTTCTCCCTGCTAGAAAGCACTGAATGAAGATCTTTAAAATATTTATATAGACCTACATAATCCAGTGCTTTAAACCACCAGGCTAGATACCATTGCTTTATTCTCACTGCCAGTAGCACCCAAAGAGCCTATGACATATTTTCCAGTCACAACTTGTACCTTTAATTAAAGCACACATTCAGCTCTAAGACTGAAGCCTTGCAGATCAGTCTCAGAAGAGCAGGCAGCACTGTAATTATTTCCAATACCAGCTTTGCCTAAACAAGGGTGACTTAAGAATAGGACTTAAAGGGACAATAGTTTCCTTTTCAGCACTTGGGTATTAGTGACAGTAGGGTCTCAACTCGATCTTTAGTGCTCTTTTACACCTTGAGGGGAAATGTAAGTTGATTCCCTTTCTATTTGCAAACAGAACACAACCCCTTTTGGGTTAGGAAACTGCCAGCATCTGGAGAAAGGCAATGTGTTGTGGCAAACAGCACTCACCTCCTGAAAAAGCGTAGACATTTCACAGACCAGACATGAGCTGGGGCTTTGCATTTCACATTTGTGCCTGTCGGAGAGGAAGAAATCTCGCAGCAGTGGAGTGTGGGTAAGTGCCTGGACAATACAGTTCATAAAACATGTGTTCCCAAGATTGATTAGCCCTCGTAGACCTATAAAGACAGAAGGGGGAGGGGATGCATAAGCATTATCAAGTTAACATAATGGCATATTTGCATTTTTATGTAGTTTTCACAATATTGCCACAGATTTACTGTATATGCACAGCTCCAAGTACGCAGTTTTATATTGCTTTAGGTAGGCTATTGGTTTTGATGTACTCAAGTCACAAGCTGCCACTTTCTACACTAGATTTGGGTTCAAAATTCTCAGGAAAACAGGAAACCTTCAAGTACAGCAACACCAATAGCATTATTTTGCAGTGGCTGTTTCGCTATGTGTGACCAAAGCACCCCCTCCTCCCAGAGTTGATACCCAAGTGCAAATACAACAACTGGTAAGTCGCTACAGTAAGAAACCAATACACTTAAATAGTAGTTTTCAGATAGTTTAAAAGGTTTTCCCTAATGCAAGTCACAAAGTCAGAATAACGGTTTTGTACTGCTCTAATGTAACAATCATCTTTCTACGACAGATAGCAAAGGAAACAGCCCTGACATAACCAAGTCAGGCTGCAACATCCAATGCAGACTTAGCATATCCTTTAAATGTTCAAAACCCAAGATCTAAACAACCTTAAAAGTGAAGCTCTGACCAACACTAGTTCCACACTTGTTTTAGCTAAGTTAGACATTAATCTACAGTATACATCAAAAAAATTCAACTTGACATAAGAGGATTCATCACACCTTAAGTCAAACGTTCAGTAATGCTCAGAGACGATTTCTTGTGCTTGGAACCCAAGATGCTTAAAGGAAAGCTCTTTTGTTGCACAACAGAAGAGAGGTTAGGAGTGGGGAAAGCTTTTCAGTCATTTGCAAAGTCTAAGCGAGAAGAAAAACATGCTCAAATCTTCGAGTATTCTTCCAAAAGGTTACCATAATACTAACCATACAGGAGTGCTACATGAGAAGAACATCAGTTGGACAAGAGTGCTTATTTGTAATCAAAAACTTAACTTTGAAGCAAGATTAAATGCACTGACAGATACAGTTCTGGTATTAATTTTTAATTAACACAGTCCTTCTCTGCAATATAAATATGATTACTACACGAATGGTAAATGAAAAAAACAGAATTACTCGACAGAGAACAAAGAACTTCCTTGCCATCCATGAGGGGAAAAAGAATCAGCTGGCAATGCTGTGGCAATTAAAACTGGTGCAGTTCCCTTGCAGTACACCAGATAGTGCTCAAAGGGCTCTCTAGCATCCTTCAGCAGAGGAGGTGTGGTCCAGTTGCTAAGTTACCAGAGAGAAACGGCACTACATCAGCTTGAGCTGCACTACATCAGTTTGAACTGCACTACTGAGCTGCAAACCATGGACACAGAGCCCTCCAAGTTATTGTTCTCTATCTAATGGAGCACCATTCTCCTTCCAACAGCTTTCTGGTGCCTCCATTTACTCAAAAGTGCAGGATAAAGATTCTCATTATATTCTAGTAACTTCTGCTGGGCAGAAAGCTTATTGCAATTGCCTTGTTTTCATGCTGAGAGGCAACAAGTGTATGCACATTAGCCAAGTGTTAAATAGTTAATTTGTTGTAGCAGCTTGAAATACACTGTGATGCTTCAGCTTTGAACATCATCCTATTTCATTCCCCAGCCTGCATGTCTCTGCAAACAATGTCACAACAGAAGTGTGTTCATGCTGTGCAAGTGGAGAAATGGTAGCAGGTTGGTATCTCTTGCCTACCTCTCTCCTGTATTCTCCATTTAAAGCTTACTGGCTTTATTTAAGTCACAGATTGCAAACCCCTGGACGTGCCTGAGATGCACCAGGGTATTCTGATGAGCAGAAGAGCCTCTCCCTGTTTGTGCCTGGAAAACCCAGTCCCTCTGGTTAGCTCCAGAACACAAAGTCAGCCTCCAAGCACGGAAGACTGCTGGAAAACCAGGAGTACATCTAGAGACTCACTCTAGTGCTTTTCTTTTTGATATCCAATTGAGCAATCACAAGTAAAAGCAAACACATAAAGCCAGCTTTTTTGGAATCATTTATTAAGCATCATTTATTACATGCCTGTGGCTGGACCTTCATTCCCTGTGACCACAAGAATCAACTCTTCCTTAAAGCTGCCACCAGAAGACTAGTTACAGGCGTCAAATTCAGGAGGTCCTCTTGGTTTTCTCTACTTGCTTGGTCATTTGGTGTCAGTTTTTTCCTAGGTCTAAATGGACTGCTTCATATGTCAGGACTTCACTTGAATGAACCCAAAGTAACCTGCAAAACAGACAAGGCTGAAATGTGAGTACTCCAAACCCTAATCAAGTAAGAAGGTGGTGAATGCAGCAAAACATGAGAACTTACTTGGCTGAAAAGGGAAAAACATAAAGGAGCATATATCAGTCTTATCCTTGAGGGAGCAATGACTGCAGCTGCTATACTATCTCTTAAACTGATGTTTGAAATGAAACAGGTATGATGCAGTAAACTACAGCTATGTACTGCATAACTAATTGTAGCGCATTGGAAAACATAAAAATCTGATGTACAAAAAGAGCTGACAGAGCTCAGAACAACACATCTTCTTGTGCTTAATTTTTATGGGAAAAAGTGGATTTTGTTGGAAAGAAAAATAGCTAAAACTGAAAGCCTGCACAGAATTCTAGTCATTAAAACACTAAGAATGTGAAACATTTCTGCCTGTCACACCTATTCCCTCCACATTAATAAAGCCTGGCACAATTTAACTGGAAGAGTCAAACACTGCAACACTTGGGTCATAACACAAAAATGATGTGGCAAAACCTCAGATGCAGGAGTGCACTGATGAGATGCTAGTGGAGACAACTTGTCATTTGTGCAGAGGAATGGGGCTAAGGATTGCCAACATTATCTTACCTCTAGGAACAAATCATACAATGGTTTGGGTTGGAAAGGACCTTAAAGCTGAGCAGGTTTCAACCCCTGCCATGGGCAGGGATACCTTCCACTAGAGCAGGTTGCTCCAAGCCCTGTCCAACCTGGCCTTGAACACTGCCAGGGATGGAGTAACCACAGCTTCTCTGGGCACCCTGTGCCAGCGCCTCAGCACCCTCACAGGGAAGAGCTTCTGCCTAGTATCTAATCCAAATCTTCCCTCTGTCAGTTTAAAGCCATTCCCCCTTGTTCTATCACTACTTACTCTTATAAAATGTCCTATAAAGTTAAGGTAATTTGCAAACTTCTGCTGTGCTCATAGTGTTACCTTCCTGTTTCTTATGAACTGTTTTGAAATAAGCAAGGGCAACCAGCGAGATACTCAACATATTGTACACACACGTGTTCTCATATCAAGTGCAGTTAGAAAAGTACTGGTTCACTTCTGAACCTTGCTAATGTAAATGTGAATACTGGAATTAATACTGCTGTCAAGACAAAGTTGACTCATAGAATAGTTAGGGTTGGAAAAAACCTTAAGATCATCCAGTTCCAATCCTCCTGCCATGGGCAGGGACACCTCACACTAAACCATGCCACCCAAGGCTATGTCCAACCTGGCCTTGAACACCGCC